>JAFEMH010003921.1:0-238024 GCA_022495995.1 Adenophora triphylla var. japonica | reverse complement strand
CTTCTCGGAGCGCCATGAAGGCGACGGACCTAGACGGCAATCCCTTCATGAATCCGGTCAACGGAAGCAAACTTCGCGAGATACTTCGCCTGAAGAAGAACAAGCTGTGCATCTCTTGGCACTCCATGTAGTGTCGAACTACGCGGGACACTGAGGCCTCCCAGTCTAGGGGAACGTGGCGGCCACTGTAATTGAGGTAGGTCTGAAAATGCACAAAAAAGTCAAGAAAGTTTGAATGTACGTTTGAGAGACCTCCGTCAAGCTACGCGGCTTTTCAGAAACAACGCCCCAGGCGAGTCCACCTTGACAGAGTCAGCGATGGCGGCAGCTTATCAAAGGAACATCAAGGGTCGCTCGGCCCAATCAACGGCCCGGCTTCATGTACGCTTCCGAGAAGCAGAGGGGCTTGTCTTCGCCCTCAGCGCGCTTCAAAAAAAAAAAAAAAAGAGCTCGAGCAAGGGCTCACAAAAAAAAAAAATAAAAAGGAAAGCTCGAAGCGAGGAGCTCACAAAAACAATAAATAAAGCTGAATGCGGAAGGCTGCGAAAAGAGAGAAGTCGAAGCAGCGCGTAAGACGCAAGGAAGCTACGAAAGAGCCCGAATCAAAACGACTTGTCGAGGAAGCATTGAACCTGCGGCCCAGCACATTAAAGCCTCGGGCGAGGGGATTCTGCAGTCATGGCCCAGACTGCTTCGGTCATAAATGCAACGAGAAAAGTCAGATGGACGCCTTGAAACAAAGTGCACAAAAGAAAGCAAAGGCAAACAAGAGATGCTGCGTCTCGGCAAAGCTTTAAAAGTAAATCACAAATCACTTGCGGTTACAACATTTCTTGATGGAGTTTCAAGCACGGTCTACTCTCAAGTTCACTTTGACATGCTAAAAGACGACTTAATACATTTAACAAATAATGTGTTTGCAATGCAATGAATGGATACCTAGGAGGTCATTAGCGCCATGCGAAACTTCGTCCCCTGCCATTCTTTCCTTTCATTTCTTCCACTGCGTCCCCCGTGAGTCTTCTTTCGCTCACGTGAACTGACTCTGCTTGTCTCTCGGTCAGAGATCGGGGTCCTCCCGCAGTAAGTCAAACAATCCGGTAGGCTCTCGGGGCTTCATTCGCCGTCACTTCAGCTCGGATCTCCTCCCTGCGAGTCTGCACGTAAGAGGACCTCTCCCTGTCAGTGCGGTCAACTCTAGTCTCGTAGTCAAACAAAAGTGTGTCTCCCACATCACATCGAAAGGGATTCGGACCGGGCTTCGGCACTCCACAAGAAGCAATAGGCATTTACTATGGCAATTCTTAGGGTCCCCGAGAATCGCTACACGCACCTCTTTGCTCAAGACCACTTGGGACTGCCTTGACTCTGTTTGCCCCCTTTCATACCGGGCCGGGTGCTTGGAGTGCGTCAATCACGACACTTTCAGACGTCTAAGGAGTACCGCGAGGGAGGGAAGCGGAATACTTCCATACCACCTCGAAAATGCAAGAGGCACTGAGAGGCTGCCGTGAAGAAGGAACTACCTCCTTGGTTTAGCAAAAAAAGGTCATCCCTGACCCAACAAAGGCTCTGCTTCATCCCAAAGCTAGCTTAGGAAACAAGCGAGCGGAATATAGAAAAAGGAGGACAGAAACAAGACACACAGGAACTCTCTGACAACGTAAGGACCCTTCTGAAAGGTCCTCCTAGTCTCAATCCTCCGGTGCGGAACCCGCCGGCGGATCGATGCGTACCAAGAGCTGTGCCATTGCCCGTCAAATCTCTCCCGGGCGGACGCGATCCATATCCAGTACATGAGGAGGTCGGCCCCAGGCAAATGACCCAGCGGGCTAAAGCGGCGTCGGAGCCTCGGGCGTATCACTGAAGTCTCTCTCGCAGCCACCCTTGAGGTGAGCGAAGCGGGGCTTCCCACTCTCGTGAGCCCAGATCCCCCAGGTCATGAGACGGTCGATACCATGAAGAGTCTCCCCCGGAACTGACGGGACGATATCCTCTCCGGCTCTGCAGGTGCCTTACCGCATCGGCAAAGCGCCAGTCCACAAAAAATGCCCAGGGAGGCGACCATGAGGAAAGCGTCGCCATTCACGCCACGAGGCAAATACATCCCAAGAGACGTCGCTCTCGTCATCGACCATGAACCGCTAGCCGCTGACGGCTCCCGAAATGTCGAGTATGACCCGAATCAAGGATCATGCCACTGCACTTCTTCCAACGAGAGTACGAAGAAAGCACGAAGGCTTCGCTACGCTCAGGCGGCACCACCCAATCGAAAGGAAGCGAGATGGCCTCCGCCTCCGGTCCTCCAATCAAAGCCCGAAAATCCTCAAAAGTGGGCACCACATTTTTTCATTGTAAGGAGAAACAGTACCACGTGCCTCCCCCAACATCCCGCAACTTCGCGGCGGCCCGCAGCAAATCCCAATCGGGAACCAACTCCTTAAAGAAGACCAAGGCTCGAAGGCAAGAAAGAAACGAGGCAACCTTACTCTCGAAAGCCCGTCTACGATGCCTGCATCACTGGCGCGCGCATCCACGTTTTCAAGCTGCTCAAGGAAGTGTGCTTGCCTCTCACTGCGAAAGCCTCGGCAAAATTCTAGGGACATACGAAGAATCCATGGCAAAAATGGAGGTTCTTAGAGAAAATGGGGAAGAAAGCTCGAAAATGGGCGCATAGAATGGGGAAATGAGAGGAAGAACCGAGATCTTTGGAAAGCATTTATGTCCTTCCCAAGCAAGGTTGGTCCGTACGGACCTCTTTGCATGCTAAGTATGTCCGTACGGACCTCCTTGCAAACAGAACCCATTTTCCCAAACGACAAACGAGTACAACAACCCTTTGTCCTCGGCGGGACCTTGCTCCAAAGCGCCCAAACAGCGGCCAAAGCCATTCCGTGCAAACAAACACTACCCACAAACGCACTCTCACCACGTGGCATGTACAAAAATAAAATAATAATAGCAACAATTTCTAGGACAAATCCGGGAATCACAAAAATAAATGACATTACATCTTAAAATAAAATACTTTTGCCATGCAAATACAAGTGTTTTATTACGGTACCCAAAATGTACTCGTTGCTAAAAAAAAAAAGAGGGATATGAAAGAGGGAAAGCAAATGAATACTAATCGGAATCCTCGGCATCATCATCCTCGCCAAGATCCTCCAAGAGAAGTCGGGCATCCTGTGAACTCGCCCGTCACATCCTCGTCGTCGTAATACGAGCCCCCGCCGAGGCTGCCACTCAAAATAATCCGAAGGATCAAATCCGGCGAAAGGATCAAAGAAAGAAGGCTCGAGGAACCCTCACCCCGTGCATCTGCGGAGGAAGAACCGATAAAAGGTCTGCCTCAAGGCCTCGCAGCCTCGAAGACGTCCCGGCATCCATGCTATGCCGCCTCAAAGGTCCCTCCCCGCTGCGGCTCGGCCGGCTCTAGGCGGAGGAACGTCTGAGAATGCCTCGAAGGCATAGGCTCGCTGCACGGCACACGACGCGAAGACCGACAGCAAGATACCTTCGACGCCATCTTCGCCGCCAGCGAAGGAGCCGCATCGCCACGTAACGGCGTAGCAGTCAAAGGCATATCGTAGGCTCTCCGGGACTCCGCACCAACAAGAAGCCAAGGAAACGCTCGGCAAATACGGTTATACTCAACAACAAAAAGAAAAATGCGAAAAGATGCCAAGATGGAAAAGAGTCGGCACACTCACCGATCTATCGGGATCCACTCTGCATGCGGCGGAGCTCGCTCGGGCAGTACGAGCACCCTCCTCCTCGACTCCGTCCCGGACGTACGTGAAATCCGGCCCCGGCATCGGAACCCTGCGGGGAGCTCGCGGGCCGCCCTCTCTCCTCGCCCGCACTGCGGCGTCCTCGGCTTCCTCCTCACGAGGCCCCGTACTCCTCTCCATACACAGATGAACTCCTCGGCCCCGACACCGCCAAGGTACCTCTCAAATCGAGCACATCCATGTCCCGGGAATCAAGCATCCCAAAGGGAGGGTCCCTCTGAGCCACGGGAAGCACACCGGGGGCCATGCCGCCAAGACCCGCTCCCAGGATACGGCGTCACAAGTCGAAGCTTCGCAAAGATCTTCCGCCGCGGCGTCACCTCGGGAGCCCTCGAACTCATCCCCTCATACCGAGTCCACGGGAACAAAACGAACCCCTCACGCCTATCCCGCTCCAAACGCTCCCCGCACATCCCCGTAGGCGATGGTGAGCTTCCCCCTGCTGGTCCTCCTCTTCCTCGCCGTACGAGCCCATCCCAACATAAGCAGGGTATGCAAAGAATGTACGGCCACGGATCTCTATCCCACGGAAGCCTTGGAAAACCTCATAAAACCACACACTGGTGACAAAAACAGAAAAGGCTCGGTGCAAAAGACAATCGGAGAAAAGACAAGTTGCTAAATCAAAAAAAGCAATAAACTCATACCTCGAAAAGCAAAGTCAAAAGCAGGCCAACGATGTGCGCGCGCCCCTGGGCTAAACCGGTCCAAGGAGAAGTAGAGCTTCCGCGAAGCACGCCTCGCCCCAAGCAATGTCGCAGACCCTATCCAGATCAATCAAGCTCTCCAACAGAGCAAAGGGAGCTGCGGTCGCGTGGTTCGAGAACAAAGTCTCTGACAAAATGCATACCACAAGAAGGAGCGCGCGCCAGCCGCTCCGCTGCCACTGGCCGGCACTCGGATTTAGGCCCCAATGCGCCGTGATCCTCATCTCTCACGTCACTGCCATCAGACAAAGATTCCTGCAGTGCCCCTCGCGAGACGAGGCTCAAAGCCCAGCCAGCCTCTGCACAACACATCACATCGTAGATCGTCTTTCCACCGCACCGCTCTCTCTTCTTTTCAAGGAAAGCCCGTGATCGCAAAGCAAAGTCGGTCGGGCGGTCACACCGTCACCTCGCCTCAGCCTCGTGGAAGGTGTGGGTGGTATCCCCACCAATACTCGAAAGGCCCAGAAGACACTCTTGTTCTTCCTCGTGTCGACACTGACTCCAACAGTGTTCTCAACGAACACACCTAGCTGTAAGGCATAAACCGGCCCTCCCGGGACTCGGCCCACCGCCCACGGAAATGTCTGCAAAATCCGCCGCCATAGCTCAACAACAGCTCTCGAGCGCCATCCCCGAAGTTCATCCTCTTGGCCTTCCTGCCATAAGCCCCGCATCCCGCGGTGTAAACACAAAGAAAGGTACGTACAATCACGCATTTCTAATATAAAACAAAAGGCACATATAACTCCGTCACAAAACACGGCAAGACATATTGTCACATAAACACATACATTATACATAATTTTTCCATGTAACCCGCTTCTACAAAAACACGTACACATTATACAATATAATTTTTCCATGTAACCCTGTTACAAAAACACTATGCACACAATGCACAATAATTTTCACATATATCATGCATATAATTTTTCCCATGCAAATTCCGTCACAAAACACGGCACACACTGTACACATTTTCTCAAAAGAAAAAAAAGGGGGATTAAACCCTACACGACACATTTTCAAAAGAAAATCCGTCCCAACACGCAGCATATCGCACATATTTTCCCCTACAAAGTCCGTCACCCAAAAACACGGCACACACTATATAGCACATTCTCAAAAGAAAATCCGTCCCAACACGGCACACACTTTCACATATAACCCGTCACAAAAACACGGCACATGTCACATTTTTTCACAAAAATTATCACTACACGATAATTTTTCTCATAATGTACATACATAAATAGCATACGGTACAAAACACCAAAGCATGCAATTCACTAGATAGGCACTTTTATTTTCACAAATAAGAGCTAATCTACACATTTCTCGCACAAAATACACATACCCACAATTTTTACATGTCCATTTTCAACAATTCATCAAGAATTTCACAAAAGGCATAAAATAATAACAAAAAAATTCAAAAATGCGAAAAAAACTAAAACCTAGTTCTAGCATTCAAAAATTCGGGAGCAGAAATCAAAACGGAATGCATTTCTTACCTCCCCAACGTTCATGGAGCGACGATTATGCACCTCCGGATTCGGATACAAAACATCCGGTTCTTCGAAGATGGAACGAACGAAGTCCAATTCCTTCAAGCTCCATCCGCCGCTCAACCACTTCCCGATCGCGCTGACGACGACTCCTTCGAGATCCTTCACCATGGCAAGAAATTCAAGCAAAAATTTTTTGATTTTGGTTAACAATGGAGGAATTTTTCTCTCTCTCTCGCCCGGTTCACGAACCGGAAAATGAGGAAGAAGGGAATGGGGGAAGGGCCTCTGGTGATTTAAAGCCCGGTCAAACTCCGGGAACCGTAAAAAACCAAGGTGGTCCGTACGACCTCTTTGCAACTGCTGGTCCGTACGGACCTCTTTTGCAAAGGGTGGCCAAATTACTTTCCCCGCCCTTATAATCTTTGCCCCCGGGCCGTCCTAAGGCCTTTTCCAAAGAAATCCAAGTGCGTAATGGTCCCTAACCCTTCAATTCAACCCCGCCGTCAAGCGTAAGACCGACTCGCCCCTTCAACTGCAATTCAACCCCGGCCATCGCCGCAAGACCGGTCCCTCGCCCACTTCAACGGCAATTCCAAATCCACGGCCACCCGCCAAGTAAGACCGGCCGTCCTCGCCACTTCAACGGCAATTCAATCCCCGGCCATCAACGTAAGACCGGTCTCGCCCACTCCAACGGGCAATCCAACCACCGCCCGCTCAACGGCAATTCAAGAAGGAGCCAACACTCTCCCAAAGACGAATATCAAGGCACAAGACGCTCCAAATGCTCAACGCACAACTCAACCACCGGAGGTCCGAAGTCATCTTCCCAAATGTAAAAGTGGGCCCCTACGTGGTCACGCGCATCCTCAAAGAATTCAAGCACCGGCGCCGACGTAAGTCCGAACTCGCCCACCTCAACGGCAACGCAAGCACCGGCCATCAAAGTAAGCCCGAGCTCCTCCTAACAAGTCAAAGGGAAGTCATACAAGACCGCATATCCTCAAAGACCGACCATCATCCTTGCTCCACTAACGGCAAAACAAGCACGCGAAGGAGCCAACACTCTCCGAGTACAAGTCCTAAGGCACGAAGCACCTCTCCTAAAACGCCAAATGGTGAAACACCACTGGGCTATTATCTCGCCACTTAACGGTAATAAGCACCTAGCCATCGTAAGTCCAACTCTTCCACATCAACATGCAAAAACACAAATGGCATCTACGCCTCTCGAAGCACAAGGCAGCCTACGCTCCACACCGCGGCTAGAAGACATATTCAAAGTCCTCGCGCATTACATCCACACCCGCCTAGAAGATGATTCAAAGTCCTCGCGTATTACATATCCACAACCGCCGCCGCATGACGATTCAAAGTCCTCCCAAATGTGGCACCAACTGCAATCGTAAGACGATTCAAGTCTCACAACTTCTCCTACCCTAAGGTTTAACCACCCGATTAGGAAAATCGTAAAATTTCCCATCCCAGACGCCACCACGTCCTTATCACCGACCTATACGGTCACCCAGACGCCACCACGCCCTTATCACCGACCCATACGGCCACCCAGACGCCACCACGCCCTTACCACCGACCCATACGGCCACCAGGACGCCACCACGCCCTATATCACCGACCTATACGGCCACCCGTGACGCCACCACGCCTTCTACACCGACCTATACGGCTACCCAGACGCCACTCACGCCCTACCACCGACCTATACGGGCCACCCAGTGACGCCACCACGTCCTCTACCACCGACCTATACGGTCACCCGTGACGCCACCACGCCTTACCACCGACCTATACGGCCACCCAGGACGCCACCACGCTCTCTATCACCGACTCCATACGGCCACCTGTGACGCCACCACGCCCTTATCACCGACCTATACGGGTCACCCGTGACGCCACCACGTCCTTATCACCGACCTATACGGCCACCCAGACGCCACCACGCCCTTATCACCGACCTATACGGCCACCCAGACGCCACCACGCCCTTACCACCGACCTATACGGCCACCCAGACGCCACCACGTCCTTATCACCGACCTATACGGCCACCCAGACGCCACCACGCCCTTATCACCGACTCTATACGGTCACCCAGACGCCACCACGTCCTTATCACCGACCTATACGGCCACCCAGACGCCACCACGTCCTTATCACCGACCTATACGGCCACCCAGACGCCACCACGCCCTTATCACCGACCTATACGGGCCACCCAGACGCCACCACGTCTCCTATCACCGACCTATACGGCCACCAGTGACGCCACCACGCCCTTACCACCGACCTATACGGCCACCCAGACGCCACCACGTCCTTATCACCGACCTATACGGCCACCCAGACGCCACCACGCTCTATCACCGACCTATACGGTCACCAGACGCCACCACGCCCTTATCATCGACCTATACGGCCACCCAGACGCCACCACGCCCTTATCACCGACCTATACGGTCACCCAGACGCCACCACGTCCCTTATCACCGACCTATACGGCCACCCAGACGCCACCACGCCCTTATCACCGACTCCATGCGGTCACCCAGACGCCACCACGTCCTTATCACCGACCTATGCGGTCACCCAGACGCCACCACGTCCTCACCACCGACCTCGGCGATCACACGACACCTCGTGGCACCACCACGCCCGTACTCACGTAACACTCACCCCACACCCGAACTACGACTGTGCTTGATTCCCGCCAGGGATACGTAGGAATCCTATCACAAAGGTCCACTCCTATCGACCTAAAACGGTCACCCAAAAGGACACCACCACGCCCTCACTTTGACCCTCACGGCCACTTCCTCTCCCAAAGACGCGATCCAGACATTAGGACCCTTATCTTATCTGGCGACCCCACTTCTTTCATAAGTGACGTCGTCGAGGGCTTCGTAAGTACCCCAACTGGATCACTCCTTTCAAACACACGGGAAACACCGCAGACTCATCCACGCAGCCTCGTAGACCTCTCTCACTCAAAACCCTCTCAAAACCCTCTCAAACCCCCAACCAAACCAGGGAGGAGCCTTTCTCGGGATAAAAGGGACAAAAGGACCTTTGGGAATTTTCAGAAATCGTAGCAATTAAGGTCCGTACGGACCTCTTTGTTTCAATGATTACTAAATCCCCTTAAAGTCCACAATATTCCTCAAATCCCGGAAGAAATGATGACTTCCATGCAGAGTTGGTCCGTACGGACCTCTTGGCATGCAAGATGGTCCGTACGGACCTTATTGCATGGGGACATCATCATTCCGTAATATTCTCCATCATTGCAGATTCCTCAAATCGAGGAAATCCAAAATTCTCGGATAACCAAGAAGGTCCGTACGGACCTCTTTGCTCCGAAATTTTTACTATAAATAGAGGGCTTCCCCTCCTCATTTTCACACACCTCCCACTTCTCTCTTCCTCCCTAAGCCTTCTCGGCTCCCCTTCTAAGACCTTTCGAGGCATTCCCGGCCCCTTCGGATCCTTCCGAGGCCTTCCGAGCCCTCGAGGTGCTCCGAAGCCTCTCCGAGCGCTCCCGAGACGCTCCCGCGCCCCGAGGCACTCTCGAGGTACTCCGAGGCCCCTCGTGGTACTCCGAGGCCTTGCTCGGTCTTTCCAACGGTGTCCCGCTCTTTCCGAGTCAAACCGGCGATCCCAAACCTTGCCGAACCTCTCGCCCGAATCCAACCAACGATTCCAACGCACGCCGAACCTCTCGCCCGACTGATCCCGACGATCCCCACGCACGCCGAACCTCTCGCCCGAACGCAGCCTACAACCTCAACTTCACGCCGAAACCTCGTCCGCGGACAACCGGCATCCCCAAAGCAAACCGAACGCTACTCCGACCTCAAACACTATTCCCTCGCGGAAGACAGACACGAACCAACATTGGTAAGGCTTCCTTCCTATTCTATTTCAATACATTTCAATACAATGTAGACATCCGATACAAAGATGCATTTTTAAAAGCACACACACACACACACAACATTTAAAGGATATTAGGGGTATCCGAAAGACTCGTTTACGAGGCTACTCTGGTGAGCTCTAATATTCTAATATTCTCTTCCCGAGGAGTCATCTCGACCTCCGAACTCAAAATCTCATCACACAAAAACAGCTTTAAAATTATCTTTAAACCGATGCCCTTTTTCAATGTTTTGGGCTTAATAAAAACGGCGTGGCGACTCTACAAAATGCGAAAACAAACGGCGAGACACCTCCAACGCGAAAGATGCCGTATGCCGGGCCGCGAGGCCTTTCTGATCCTGGTAATTTCAAATGGGAGTGTTCGTTGAGAACCCGGGCCGGGGTTTCTTCGACACGAGGAAGAACAAGAGCGTCTTCCTTGGCCTTTCTCGAGTACCGGTGGGATACCACTCACACCTTCCATCCGAGCCGGGAGAGGTGACAGGTGACGCCGACCGACTTTGCCGCGACACGGCTTTCCTTCAAAGGGGGCCGTGCGGTGGAGAGACATGATCTCCGATGTGGTGCCGACCGAGCCGCTGGGCTTTGAGCCTCGTCCTCGCAGGGCCCGGGCATGTTGTATAGTGATGTGGAGCCGAAGATCACGGCCAACATTGGGGCCTATGTTCGGGGATCGGCTGAAGTGACGGCGGAGCAAGCTTGGCGCGCTCCTTGTGGTATTCACTCGTCCCGAGACTTTATTCTCGAACCACGCGACCGCGGCTCCCTTTGCTTTGTTGGAGAGCTTGATTGACCTGGATAGGGTCTGTGATATTGCTTGGGGCGAGGCAGGCTTGGCCGAGCTCTACTTCTCCTTGGACCGGTTTAGCCGGGTGGCGCGCTTCGTTGGCCCGTTTTGACTTCGCTTTGGAGGTAATGAGTTTATTGCCGTTTTTGATTTAGCAACTTGTCTTTTCTCCGTTTTCTTTTGCACCGAGCCCTTTCTCGTTTTTGTCACAGTGTGTGGTTCTATGAGGTTTTCCAGGTTTCCCGTGGGATAGAGATCCGGGGCCGTTGCCGCGCACCCGCTATGCCGGGCCGGGCTCGCACGGCAAGGAAGAGGAGGACCAGCAGGGGAAGCTCACCATCGCCACGGGATGTGCAGGAGCGGCCGGAGCGGGGTAGCCCGAGGGGTTCGCTTTGTTCCCGTGGGCTCGGTATGAGGGCGATGAGCCTGAGGGGGCTCCCGAGGCGACAGCGCGCGGAAGATGCCGCGGGCTTCGACTTGTGATGTCATGTATCCTGGGAGAGCGGGTCTTCCGGCAAAGATGGCCCTGTGCTTCCCGTGGCTCCGAGGGACCCTCCCTTTGGGATGCTTGATTCCCGGACATGGATGTGCTCGATTTCGAGAGGTACTGGCGGTGTCGGCGCCGAGGAGTTCATCTTGTATGGAGAGGAGTACGGGGCCTTCGTGAGGAGGAAGATGAGGACGCCGCAGTACCGGCGCGGGAGAGAGAGGCCGGCCCGCAGGCTCCCCTGCAGGTTCCGATGCCGGGGACCGGATTTCACGTATGTCCGGGGACGGATCGAGGAGGAGGGTGTCTGCACCCGCTTCCGGAGCAGGCCTTCGCGCGTACAGAGTGGACCCCGATAGATCGGTGAGTGTGCCGACTCTTTTCCATCTTGGCATCTTTTCCGTATTTTTCTTTTTGTTGTTGAGTATAACTCGTATTGGCTGAGCGTTTCCTTGGTTGCTTGTCGGTGCAGTCCCTGGGGAGAGCCTATGATATGCCGACTCGCTTACGTGGCGATGAGGTCGTTGCGAAGAAGATGGCTTCGAAGATATCTTGCCGGTTCGCGACGCGTGCCGGCGCAGACGAGCCTATGCCTTCGAGGCATTCTCGGACGTTCCTCCGCCTAGAGCCGAGCCGGAGCCGCAGCAGAGGGACCTTCGAGGGGGCGGCATAGCATGGATGCCGGACGTCTTCGGGAGCCGCAGGGCCTTCGAGGGAGCACTCTTTTATCGCTCATGCCTCCGCACGGCGCACAGTGGTGAGGGTTCCTCGTAGCCTTCTTTCTTTGATCCTTTCGCCGGATTTGATCCTTCCGAGTACTTTTCGTGGGAGCCTCCCGGCGGGTGCTCGGTATTCGACGACGAGGATGTGACGGCGAGTTCGCCGGGATGCCCGACTTCTCTCGGAGGACCTCGGCGAGGATGATGATGCCGAGGAGTCTCGATTAGTATTCATTTGCTTTCCTCTTTTCATATCCTCTCTCTTTTTTTTTTTTAGCAACAGACATTTATGGGTACCTGTAATAAAACACTTGTATTTGCACGGCAAACAGCATTTTATTTTAAGATGTAATGTCAATTTTGTGATTCCCAGGAATTGTCCTAGAAATTGTTGCTATTATTATTTTTTATTTTGTGCATGTCACATGAGCTGAGAGTGTGTTTGTGGGTAGTGTTTGTTTGCCGGGAATGGCTTTGGCCAATGTTTGGGCAGTTTGGAGCAAGGTCCTGCTGAGGACAGTGGCTGTTGTACTGTTTGCTGGGGATATTGGTTCTGTTTGCAAGGAGGTCCGTACGGACATACTTAGCATGCAAAGAGGTCCGTACGGACCAACCTTGCTTTTGGGAAGGACATAAATGCTTTCCAGTGTCTGGTTCTTCCTCATTTCCCCATTTGCAGCCATTTTCGAGCTTTCTTCCCCATTTTCTCTAGGAATCTCCATTTTTGCCATGGATTCTTCGTACGTCCCTAGAATTTTGCCTAGGCTTTCGCAGGAGAGGCAAGCACACTTCCTTGAGCAGTTGAAAACGTGGATGCGGCGCCGTATGAGGCATCAGAGACGGGCTTTCGAGGTAAGGTTTCGTCTTTGCTCGGTTTGGTCTTTTAAGGAGTTGGTTCCTGATTGGGATTTGTTGCGGGCCGCCGCGAAGTTCGGGATGTTAGGAGGCACGTGTACCGTTTCTCCTACAATGAAATGGTGCCCACTTTTGAGGATTTTCGGGCTTTGATTGGAGGACCGGAGGTGGAGGCCATCTCGCTTCCTTTGATTGGTGGTGCCGCGCGAGCGTGAAGCTTGCAGACTTTCTTCGTACTTCGTTGAAGAAGTGCAGTGGCATGATCCTTGATTCGGGTCATATCGACATTTCGAGCCGCCGAGCGGTTCATGGTTGATGATGAGAGTGACGCCTCTTGGGATGTATTTGCCTCAGGCGTGATGGCGACGCTTTTCGGCCGCCTCCTTGGCATTTGTGGATGGCGCTGCTAGATGCGGTGGTAGGCATCCTGCAGTAGCCGGAGAGGATATTGTCCCGTTGGTGCCGGGGGAGACTCTTCATGGTATCGATCGTCCCGGCGACCGGGGATAGGTTCATGAGAGGGGAAGCCCCGCTTGCTCACCTTGTGGCCGCGAGAGAGACTTCGTGCCATGCCCGAGGCTCCGACGTCGTTTAGCCCGTGGTCATTTGCTCGCCGACCTCTTGTGTTGGATATGGATCAGTCCGCCCGGGAGAGATGGATGGCATAGCTGGTACGCATCGTATCCGCCGGTGGGTTCCGCACCGGAGGATTGAGACTAGAGGATCTGCAGAAGGGTCCTACATTGTCGAGTTCCAGGTTTGTCTTGGTCCTCCTTCTATATTCCGTCGCTTGTTTCCTGCAGCTTGGGATGAAGCAGAGCCTTTGTTGGCCGGGATGACCTTGCTACCGCGGAGGTAGTTCCTCTTTGTATGGCGCCTTCAGTGCCTTCTTGTATTTTCGAGGGTATGGAAGTATTCCGCTTTCCCTCCCGCGTGGTACTCCTTAGACGTCTGGGAGCGTCGTATTGACGACTCGCACTCCGGCCCGGTATGAGCAGCTGTGTTGGGTCAGTCCCAAGTGGTCTTGGAGAGCAAAGGCGTAGCGATTCTGGGACCCGGTTGCCGTAGTAGCTATTGCCTTAGGAGTGCCGAAGCCCGGTCCGACCCTTCGATGTGACGGGAGACACTTTGTTTGACTACGAGACTAGAGTTGACCGACCGACAGGAGAGGTCCTCTTTACGTGTACTCCGGGGCAGGAGGAGATCCGAGCCGAAGCACGGCGAATGAAGCCCCGAGAGCCGTTGGATTGTTTGACTCTACTGGGAGGACCCCGATCTCTGACCGAGAGACGCAGATTTGGTTCACGTGGAGCGAAAGAAGACTCGCCGGGGACGAGGGAAGAAAGGGAAGAATGGCGAGGGGACAAGCGCAGATGGCGCGGAATGACCTCCTAGGTATCCATTCATTGCATTGCAAACACATTATTAGTTAAATGTATTAAACTGTCTTTTAGCATGTTGTGAACTTGAGAGTAGACCGTGCTTGAACTCATCAAGAAATGTTGTAACCGTTAGTGATTTGTGATTTACTTTTAAAGCTTTGTCGAGACGCAAGATCTCTTGTTTGCCTTTTTGTTGTGCACTTTGTCGGCGTCCGTCTGACTTTTCGTTGCATTTGCGGACTTGAAGCAGCCTGGGGCTCGACGGCAATCCCTTTGCCGAGGCTTTCAGTGCTTGGCCGAGAGGTTGAATGCTCCCTTGACAAGTCGTTTTGACGGTCTTTTCGTAGCTTCCTTGCCTCTTGTTGGCGTCGGGCTTCGTGACCACTTTTTTGCAGCTTCTGCTTGAGCTTCTTTTGTTTTTGGTTTTTTTTTTTGTGAGCCCTTGCTCGAGCTCTCTTTTTTTTGTTTTTTTTTTGTATATTTTTTTTGTGAGCCCTTGCTCGAGCTCTCTTTTTTGTTTTTTTTGAAGCGCGTGAGGGCGAAGACAAGCCCTCGACTTGGAAGCAGACATGAGCCGGCCGTTTGATCGAGCGACCCTCGGATGTCCTTCGATATTGCCGCCGTCGTTTGACTTGGTCAAGGTGACCGCTGGGGCGTGTTCTTGAAAAGTGCGTAGCTTGATGGAGGTCTTGATTGACATTCAAACTTTTGACTTTTTTGTGTATTTTTAGATCGGACCAATTAAGGTTGCCTACGTTCCCCCGGACTAGAGGGCTCAGTGCGTAGTTCGACACTACACGGAGTGCCAAGAGATGCACAAACTTGTTCTTCTTTAGGCGAAGTATCTGCGAAGTTTGCTTCCGTTGACCGGATTCATGAAGGGATTGCCGTCTAGGTCCGTCGGCTTCATGGCGCCTCCGGAGAAGATCTTTTGACCCACGAAAGGGCCGATCCATGTGGGTTCCCATTTTCCCAGCTGGGTTGGTTCGAGTGGGAGGCTTTTCTTTGAGTACAAGGTCACCTTTCCCCGATGTCTCGGGATTTGACTTTCTTGTCGAAAGCTCTAGCCATCCTCGCTTTGATAGGCTCGGACGTGTTCCATGACCTTTAGTCGTCGCTCGTCTAGCAGAGCCAATTCCGTCATGCTCGCTTCGTGAGCTATTCGACTTCGTTGATGTCATTTTCCAAAGAAAGATTCTGAGTGAGGGAATTTCTTACTACGGGAAGGGATCGCTTCCATCCCGTATGTCAAGGCAAACTGGGGTTTCTCCCGTGGTTTGTTCTTCGATCGACGTGCGGTAGCCCCAAAGTGCAAGGTGCGCCTTCTCGGGCCAATCTCGTCCTCGGGTGGTCATTTTCGGATGATCCGTTCGAGGGTTTTGTTTCTTTGCTTCCACGGCGCCGTTTGTTTGTGGCCGGTAGGGAGAAGATTTGTGGCGTGTGATCTTGAATTCAGCCGGCATGCAGCCGAATTCCCCTTCAAAGTGTGAGCCGTTGTACGATATGACCTCATTTGGGATGCCGTATCGGCGAGATGATGTTTTCCTTGAGGAAATGCGCGACCTTCTTGGAGGTGAGTACCTTGTAGGACTTGGCTTCGACCCATTTGGTGAAGTAGTCGATGGCTACTAAGATGAACTCGCGACCGTGGCCGCTCGGCGGAGCGATTTTCCCGATGACGTCAATTCCCCAAGTGGCAAAGGGCCAAGGTGTAGTCATGCAGTAGAGATCGTGGGGTGGCATATGATTGAGGTTGGAGAACCGTTGGCACTTGTCGCACCTTCGGACAAAGTGGATGCAATCTGCCTCCATGGAGATCCAGTAGTAGCCCATCCCGAGAATGATTTGCATCAGGGCTCTGGCGTTCATGTGGGGACCGCAAGCCACATTGTGGACTTCGTTCATGAACTTGTCTGCTTCTTCTTGGCTGATGCAGCGTAGGAGTGGCCCATGGTAGCGTTTCTTGTATAGCATGTCCCCGAGGATGACGAAGTGAGAGGCGAGGCGCTTTAGGGCCATGATGCTCTTGGTTTTGACCCCCTCTGTGTGTGGGTCTTCCTTGTTCATGAAGGTGGTTTCCCCGTTCTTGAGGTATTGGAAGATCTGGTTATACCATGGCTCATTGACGGGCTTAGGTTCTGGTTCGATCTCACAACAGTAGGCAGGAATTTCCTTTCGCCCGACCTTGAAGGGTTTGATTGCTTTTCCTTCAAGAATTTCCACAAGGGAAGCCAAGGTGGCTAAGGCGTCTGCAAACCTGTTTCGGTCTCTTGGCAAGTAGTGGAAGGTGACCTCTTCGAATTGTGTGATGAGGTCCTCCATGCAGGCATGGTATTTTTGCAAGCCTGGGTCTATGGTTTTCCACTTGTTGGAGACTTGGTTGATGATCAAGGCTGAGTCCCCATAAACTTCGAGTTTCTGGACATTCCTCTCGAGTGCGGCTTGTAGTCCAGCAGCGCAGGCTTCATATTCGGCGGCATTGTTGGTTACCTCGAAATTTAGCTTTATAGCAATCGGGGTGTGCTCGTCCTTGGGATCTACCAAGAGCATACCGATGCCGTTTCCCTTTTTGTTGGCTGCTCCGTCGAAGAACAGTTGCCATCGATTTTCGCCTTCGATTGCGAAGATTCCCTCGTCTGGAAATTGTGGTTCGGGGCCTCGAGCCTCGTTCTGGCTGGGAAATCAGCCGCTTGTTCAGCCATGGCCCGTCCCTTGATTGACTTTTGGTTCACGTACTTGATGTCAAATTCCGCTAGGAAGAAAGACCATTTGGCGAGCCTCATTGACAGAGATGGTTTGTCGAAGAGGTACTTGACCGGGTCCATTTTGGAAACCAAGTGTACCGTGTGCGACTGCATGTAGTGCCGTAGTTTCCCGACAACCCATACCAGAGCCGCGCAGTTTTCTCGAGGGCCGAGTAATTGAGTTCGCCGCCTTGAAACTTTCGGCGACGAAGTAGATGGCGTTTTCGACCCGTGACTCCTTCTTTTCTTGACGTGAGCATGGCTCCAACTGCGGTGTCGGTCACGGTTAGGTATAGCAACAAAGGGTTTTTCCTCATGGGGAGGACAGAGAATCGGAGGACTCACAAGGTATGCTTTTATTTTTTCAAAGGCATCTTGGCATTCTGAGTTCCATTCGATGTCGGCGTTCTTCTTCATTAGTTTGAAGATTGGCTCGCACATAGAGGTCAATTGGTTGACGAAGCGGGCGATATATCAGGCGGCCCATGAAGCTTTTCACCTCTCGTCCGAGTTTGCGGTGGTCTCATTTCGATGATAGCTTTGATCTTTTGAGGATCCACCTCGATGCCTCTCTCGGTGACCATGTATCCCAAAACCTTGCCTCGGCTAACCCCAAATGCGCATTTGGCGTGGTTAAGCCTCATTGAGTGTTTTCGGAGGCGATTGAAGAATTTTCTCGGTCCGTGAGGTGTTTTCCCGTCGATCCCTTTCGAGTGAACGATCATGTCATCGACGTACACTTCGATCTCTTTGTGGATCATATCGTGGAAGAGGGCGGTTCGCCCGTTGGTAGGTAGCCCCAGGCGTTCTTTAGTCCGAACGGCATCACTTGTGTAGCGTGAGGTTCCCAGTGGGGTTGTGAAAGCCGTTTTTCTTGGTCTTCTTCGCCATCTTGATTTGATTGTAGCCGGCAAAACCGTCCACGAAGGACTTGACTTCGAAATTGGTCAGTAGTGTCTACCAACATGTCGATGTTGGGTAGTGGAAAATCGTCCTTGGGACTTGCTTTGTTGAGATCTCTAAGTCCACGCAATGGCGTACTTTTCCATTGGCCTTGGTGACCGTGACGATATTGGAGAGCCATGTGGGGTATTCGATCACCCCGATGAAGCCGACGCGGAGCATTTTTTCGATCTCCTCTTTGACTTGTAAAGACCATTCCGCTTGATTCGGCGTAGCTTTTGCTTGATGGGCTTAGCCTCGGGATTCAAAGGGATCCGGTGCTCTACAAATGTTAGGATCTAATCCGGGCATGTCTCGGTAAGACCAAGCGAATACGTCCACGAACTCTTTGAGCGGTGCGATCAATGCGTCTTGCTCTGTGCCGGTGAAGAAACTTCCGATTTGCGTCTCTTTTTGGCTCTTCGCCAGCTTCCCAAATTCACTTTGGTTAAAACCTCCTCGGCAACTGGGCCCGGTTTTTCTCTCGTTTGACAACATGCTTAAAGATGTGCTTAATGTATTGTTCGTTTAATGTGTCGCTTCTTTATCAAGTGAATCGTTATTAACTGTTTGTGTGTTAGTTAATTTATCGGTTGTTAAAGATGCAAATGAGAGGATACTCGGAAAGATCGAAGCATTCATTAAGAGCATACGGGAATACATTATTGGCAATGAGTTCGTAATCTTCCGGCGTGAGGCCATCGGATGACTCGAGAGACTCAAATTCAAAGCTAATGGACTCAGGATGAGTTTTGACACTAGACTCTAGGACTCGAGGGGTCGACCAAGTTGTTCGATCATGTCCTTTTTCGGGCGGTGGAGTCCGGAGAAGGTGGCCCAGTTATTGAGTGGCAATGAGCTTGATAGGAGATGGGGCTTGAAGGGCTTTATGTCACCGTTCCCGATCATTGCTATCACAGAGTTATCGAAACAAAATCGATTAGATCTCGGCATCTCGATTTCTTCTTTGAAGAGCAGGTGGAGCAGTGGCTCGTCCCAAGCATCGTCTGCGGAGTCTTTTTGCTTTGTCTTGGGCATTACTAGCTCGAATGCAAACTCGTCCCGCTTGTTGAAGGCGGGAGTGTTGACAGAGAGTTTTTCGAGTTCTTCCGCCAAAGAGGGTTTTCCCGAACCAAAATTCATTGTGAATAGTGGTGGTTGTGGATCCCGGGGGCGGTGTGTCGAGGAATGCTCTTCGGACAGGATTTGGCTTGAGGCCTCGAATCTTGCCGAGGTTCTGCTTGGAGCTTGTCCATGGTTGTCGGCCGGCTTTGTTTGGCACCGATCGGCTCTGTTCCCTTTTACGAATCTTCTTCCAAGTTGCCGGCCTTCCTTGTGAAGTACTTGGTCATGTCGAAGCCGTAAGGACGAAGATCGGAGATTGCGTGCAAGCCTCTTTTTGTTATCTCGTGGAGCGTTTTCGTGCGGCTCGCTTGTCCTCCGCAATGTGTTCGTGAGTAGGAGAGTATCCTGTGCCGTGCGGTATTCGTTCTTTGATATTGATGATCGTTGAGTGCCCCGATGGCGTTTTCCCAAACCGAGCCCCGGGATGTAGTTCATGTGCTTCATCATTTTCATCGGGAGGGATCTTGTCCCAAATCAAAGGCAGTCTATGTGGCATACTTGGGCCTTTGGGCTTTCGATGGTGAACCACTGTTAGCATCATGCCATCATCGTCGGGTTTGATTTCTAAGACCTGGACGCCGTTTGTTTCGGTCCTTTCGTTGACTATGCTATCACCGTAGATGATGGTAAGATCCGTTCCTTGGACGAACTTTACGCACGATGAAGAGTGGATGCCACCCCATTGATGCGGGTGTAGCCAAGGGCGTCCCAAAATGGCGGTGAATGTGATTGGGATGTCGATGACTTGGAAATCTGTCGGGACCATTTATTTTCCAAACCACGTGTTCAAGGTGGCTATTCCCAAGGCCGGGCGGGATGTTGAGTCGTATGCCTTGATTGCTCGAGTCGAGGTTTTAGATCGCTTGCTTTCGATCCCTAGCAAATCCATCATTTTGGCTGGAAGGACGTTCATGGATGATCCCCCATCTACCAACACCCGAGGGAGACGGCGCTCGTCCAGTTGAACTGTTATGTAGAGAGGCTCGTTGTGGTCAGCCCCAAATTTTGGAAGATCGAGCTCTGTGAAGGTGATGATATTGCTGTAATTGACATTGCCAATCATCGAGCCGCTTCATCAGGTGTCACGTGATGGGAACCATGGTGCTGGCCAGGCTTTCTTCCAACTTGAGCTTGTGCGGGTAAGATGAAGTGAGTAAGGACCAGAGTGAGATGTTAGCCTGAGTGCGCTTGAGCTGTGTCAAGACAGGATCTTCAACCTTTGGGTCCAAGGTTTCAGCTTCTTTGGCGTAGGGCCCCTTTTCAGTTCGTGGCTCAGGTATGGCTGTGTTGGGTTTTATGGATCCATGCGCAGCGGAATTAAGCATAAAATTAACACAAAACCCAAGCCCTAAGATCCGTTCTATACGATTAAATTGAATTGCTATGAGATAGAATTTACCAACCTAAATTGCTTTCCGGTCTTGAGCTATCGAACGGATAATTATGTGATTCGTAATCACAAACTTTTGATCTTCAAATCTTCGAATCTTCAACTCCTTTGGATCTTCAGATTTGAACTCTAGGTCTTTGATTTGTTTGAACAAAACTAAGACCCTCTTTTGGTAATCCACACAAATATGAATGTCAAGAACAATTCTCGGGTTGGGAATTGCTAGATTCCTAAAAACTTATGGAAGAATATTGAGAGTATTTTTGTTATGATTTTCCCTTGAAAATTTCGGCCAGACCTTAGGGTTGACAGACCTCACATATTTATACTACTTTAGTGTAAATATGTTTCCTAATCGAATTAGGAGAACAGTGTCAAAAAAGCTGTGTGGCTAGTTATGTCGCACGACATAAGTAGCCGGTGGCTAGTTATGTCGCGTGACATAACTAGCCGGTGGCTAGTTATGTCGCGTGACATAAGTTGCCAAATACGTAAACTCTCAATCATTCTTCCCTTGGTTCAACCAACTCATTCTATTTGTGTGTGACCCAATAGGATTGTATTATGTTGGCAATGAGTCCGATCATATCGACCCTCATAAGACATAAGCGGACTCTAGCAAGCCATTATGTCCACCCAAATAACACAACGTAAGAGTTCACGTTTCCAATGGTACACTTCCATTTCTCCCTTTGTCTCACGATGTTATATTGAACACAAGTCATGGTCCACGTCAACTTGTATTTGTTCAATGCTTTCTCGATCTGAGTATAATGATAGTCCAATCATATTGGGGTGTGGCCACACGCTTTCATCATTATCACTCATCGAGGGGCCCAAGCAAAACATCTCTCTTTTGAGGGACAAATTCCATCTTGACTTATCATCCTTCCCATCATGAATCCGATCATGCCAAAGATAGCCTTTATAGATATCGTGTTAAGATACCGTTTGACTAAAATCAAACATAACTTTTCATCATATGTAAGGTCATGATAATCTCAGGTCTAGGGACTAAATGAAGTAACCTTATGAGATTTATGACATTTGACCATGACATAAATCTCATACGGGTCAAGTCCAGTCACTTGTTCTCTAACAAGTACCCATAATTTCAATGTGCATCTCTATGCATATAATCATCATATGATTATCCATTGACAATTATACTAATTATTCTCTTAATAATTAGGGACGGAGATTATTACAATAAATATGCAAACTATATAATAATCAAATAATAAACATAAACGATAAAGATGATACATAACGGTTTTCAATTAAACATAACTAAAGCCTAGGGCATTACACCAACAGCCTCCCACTTGCACTAGGCTCCATTTATGTATCGAATACTCATGGATCTAACATGACCATCATGCTTCCGCCTGTGCGAGGGTCTTTGTAAGTGAATCCCTTATGTCATCATCGGTTGATACTTTGTATATTTTAACGTCTTCTCATTCTTTATGAATTCCTTGAAGAACGTCTAAGTGAGTGTTTGGATCACTGTTGTGACCTTGGTTCCATTGTTTGCACAAGTGGCACCACTATTGTCATAACAAAAGTTTCACCGATTAGTGATACTTGGAAAAACACTTGGAGTATTTCCAAAATACTAAATGAACTTTTGATCCAAACTGCCCTCTTTTAGCTACATCATATGTTGCTAAAATATGGCCTTAGTAGCAGAATCGGCTACAATTTCTGCTTGGAACTCTTCCAATCAAAATTGCACCTCTAATAAGCACAAACACAAATCCTAATTGCGATTTTAAAATAACTTTGTCAGTTTGGAAGCTAGCACCTATGTAACCCTTACAACAAGATTAACTTCCAATCTTTCAAATCCCAAGAACATATCCTTAGTTCTTCTTAAGTACTTAAGGATCATCTTGACTGCCCTCCAATGGTTTACATCGGGATCAGATTGGTATCGACTCATCATGCTTAGAGCATATGAGATGTCGGGTCTAGTACAAATCATGGCATACATGACAGATCCAAATGCCGAAGCATATGAAACTTCATTCATTTCCCTCTTGCTCATCAGTTGTCATAAGACAATGAGTATTGCTAAGAGAAGTACCATGATCCATTGACAAGTTACCTTTCTTAGACTCTTCTAAGAATCTTGTCAATGTGAACACTTTGACTCAAACCAATTTATCCTTCTAGATCCATCTTTATAGATCTTGATGCCAAGGATGTAATCGGCCTCACCCATATCTTTCATTGAGAAACCTTTCCTTGACCAAGACTTAACAGTCTTAAGTGTCGGAACTTGTTTTCCAATGAGTAAGATATCATTGTAATAAAAAAATAGAAATAATATTACGCTCCCACTGAATTTCATGCATACACAAGATTCATCTTTGTTCTTTGATGAAGTCAAACTCTTTGACCAATTCATCAAAACGAAGATTCCAATTCCTTGAAGCTTGCTTCAATCCATCTCATGGATCTTTGCAACATGCATACTTTATTAGAGTTTCTTGGATCGACAAACTATTCGGGTTGTGTACTCTACACATCCTTAATAATCTTTCCATTTAAAGAAAGTCGTTTGACATCCATTTGTCATATCACATAGTCACAATATGCGATAATGGCAATTGAAAATCTAACAGACTTCGACATTGTAACTGGCGAAAAAGGTTTCAACATAGTCAATACTATGAATTAACCTAAGTCCCTTTGCTACAATCCTTAGTCATGAAAGTATACACCTTCACATCCATGTTGGTCTTTGAAGACCTACTTGCACCCTTTAGTTTTTACACTTTTAGGTAGCCCAATCAAGTTCCAAACTTGATTGTTAAACATGGATTGTAATTTGGATTCCATGGTTCCTAACCATTTATCCAAATTAGGAGAGGACATCGCTTCTTGATAGCAAGTAGGATCGTCATTCTCAATGACTTCCACTTCATCACTTTCCGCAACGAGAAATCACTATTTCTTGAGTTCGGATCGTAACCTATCCAATCTACGATGGACTTGTGCATCTTGAACCGGTTCCACAACTCCTTTGTGAACTTGGTTCCGTCTCTACTCTTGGTTCCATATTATTTTCGGGTTCTTGAACTTCTTTCAAGATTAATTTTACTCCCACTAGATTCTTTATTGAGAAACTATTTCTCAAGAAACAAATCGTGTAGAGCAACAAACATTTTGTTCTCTTTGTGATTGTAAAATCAATATCCGAAAATAACCTTGTCAGATTTGGTGCTAACTTATAAGAGACAAGTCTCTTTACATAAGATTCGCAACCCCAAATCTTCATGAAAGACAAACTAAGTTTTCTTCCATGCCACATCTCATGTGGGGCCTTAGGAACCGATTTAGTAGGGACTCGATTCAGTGTAACCGCATTATTTCTAATGCATATCCTCAAAAGGAAATAGGAAATAGGAAAGTCTGATTGACACATCATCGAACGAACCATATCCTACAAGGTTCAATTCCTCCTTTCAGACACACCATACAATGTGGTGTTCCGGGTGGAGTCAACTTTGAAACGATTTCATAGTTTTGAGATGATTGTCAAACTCTTGGCTCAAATATTCATTACCTCGATCCAATCAAAGTACTTAATAGTTTTGCCAAGTTGTTTTGCACTTCATCTTGAAATGTTCGAAACATCTCAAACGATTCACCTTTGGACTTCATCAGATAGACATAATCATATCTAGATAAGTCTTTAGTGAAATATGATGAAATACCGAAATCCTCCCCTAGCAATGCTGCTTAATAGTTCACATACATCTTATGTATAATGACCAATAAGTCACTAGCCCTCCCACTACTTTAGTGTAGGGTGGTTTGGTCGATAATCCCAATAAATAAGATCCACATTCCTCAAATGATTCATGGTCATATGAGTCTAAAAGTCCATGTTAATGGAGTTTAGATATATGTTTCTTATTTATTTGACCAAGCCGGCAATGCCATATAAACGCTTTGTTCATATTGTTCGGTTTAGATTTCCCATTTATATCATAGATATCTTCAACATTATTTTGTATCTTATCATCACGGATATGAAGACCATTCAATGACATATGCATTATAATAAGGCATATCATTAAATAAATATAAAACTTCTTATTGAAAATAAGAAAATTATATCCTTCATCATCCATTTAAGAAACAGAAATAATACTCCTACTCAAATTCGGAACGTAGTCATACTTGTTCAAAACAAGTACTACTTCACAAGGCAAAGTGACTTCATAAGTCCCTTATGGCTAATGTTGCAACTCTTGCTCCATTCCCATGCTTAAGTTTAATTTACCTTATTTGAGTAGCTTTCTATTCTTTGTTCCTTGCACATTTAAACAAATGTGGGATTCAATCCTGTATCATATACCCAAGAACAAGAAGTCGAAAGAAAAATATCTATCATATAGATACTTGAAGTAGTAGCAATCATATTGCCCTTCTTCACCTTTTAGGCCTTCCTAATAAGCCTTGCAACTTTGCTTCCAATGACAATCTTATTGCAATGATAGCAAACTGCATCCTTTTGAGACACTTTGGGTTTGACCTCTTCGGCTTTGACAACATTTGTCCTAGGTTTAGCAACTTTTGCTTTACCTTTTTTTTTCTTTTTTTTCTTCCTTTATGAACCCTTTTATTGTGTCAACCAGTAACACAATTTGCGGATTGCTCCTTCTTTCATCATATGAATTGAGAGCCTTCACCACAACATATATCTTTTGCCTAGTTCGCATTTGGAACATTTCCTTTATGCGGTGTGCTAGAACAAAAGAATAGTTATCACGTGCTCAAGGTTCTTCATAAGAGCCTTTAAACACGGTGGCAAATACAAGGCAAGCAATATTGTCAGAATTATCAATATGTTTCTAATGTTGCTTCCTTATTTGCCCTTTGCAACATTTGCAGTGGGTTCAATAGGAACGGATTCGTCAAGAACGTACACATTTACCCAAGAACCATTCTTTAGGCTTCGATCCAATCGTAATTATATGTATCGTTCCTTTCAAACTTTGTCCTTCATAAGGACGAATCGCAATTATCATTATGTAATGCTACTTCTACAACAAAATATACAAATTATATGAACACATATCAATATCAACACATTTATCATTTAAGAGCAAATAGTGTATTTTACAAATACTCCCACTAAATCATACACCTTCCAATGCAAATAAGCATAATATGCATTTAATGGGCTAAGATCCAACTTTAATTTAATCTCAAGTACGCTATGGCGCACCGCTCAAGATTAAACTAATTAGGTAGAAAAACATCAATCATATCGTATATGACTCTTAGGATCTTTTATGAGATTTATTTAAGACATCATATGTCTAAGCATATTTTAATCTCATCTTATGCCTTGGGTCCAAAACCATTTTGATAACCCAATTAAGTTCATTCATATTAAACGTATAGGAACCACTCATTTCCTCATCTTGCTCGCAAACGGAATAGAATCAAAGTACCTTGCTATGGCAAGCCCACCCAAAACTATCCGAGTGGTCTCAAGTGTTTAATCATGAATTGGCATAAAAGAACTTAAAAGTTAAATGAAGGTTCTTTAAGGTAGATTATAAGCATATCAAAGAAAGATAGTCATAATCATGCACCAGGTAAGTTCCCAGGAAGATAGGTGAGCCACAAGGACTTCTTAAGTACCAACTCTTCCTTAGACAGAACTCACCTAGTCATGCACAATTAGAAATCAATTCTGATTTGGCAACATAATCACTACCTTTTATAAACAATTAGTTTCCTTTTAAATTTCGCGTATTTATGACTTGTTTCCATAAACAATCATAAGATCCAAAATTTACAATGTCTAAATCTAAACATATTAGGAAACTAAATATCATGTTTCAACTAAACATCTAATTTAAAAAAAAAATTCTTAACATGTAGGAACAAATAAAACATGCATCGCAATAATTATTAAAATCATATTTTAATCAATTAATCATGCATATCAATGAATCAATCTATCGCGGACTTATAAACTCAATTTTATAACATCCAGATTTTCATATGAACATATCAGATTGTAAACACAATCACAGTAATAGCGTAAAAATTGAACAAACCGATTCGCCCAGCTTTGGCTTATTATGTCGCGTGACATAACTAGCCAGTGGCTAGTTATGTCGCGTGACATAACCGGCCGATTGCCGTATTTCCTCCTTTGGCTTAATATGTCGCACGACATAGGTAGCCAGTTCGCAGGATTTCCAGATTTCAATCAATTCAGATTACATGCAATTAAATCATATAAAACAACCCTTTTACAGATTTAATTCAACATAATTCGAAAACGATTTTCACATTGTTTCACATAAACAATCAAAATTCTATCGCATACAAAAAAACATGCAACGAACATATAAACAATTTATATAATCATTCTAGCATGTTAATTCAAACTTAACCATACGAACGGGGCTCTGATACCACTGTTGGGTTTTATGGATCCATGCGCAGCGGAATTAAGCATAAAATTAACACAAAACCCAAGCCCTAAGATCCGTTCTATACGATTAAATTGAATTGCTATGAGATAGAATTTACCAACCTAAATTGCTTTCCGGTCTTGAGCTATCGAACGGATAATTATGTGATTCGTAATCACAAACTTTTGATCTTCAAATCTTCGAATCTTCAACTCCTTTGGATCTTCAGATTTGAACTCTAGGTCTTTGATTTGTTTGAACAAAACTAAGACCCTCTTTTGGTAATCCACACAAATATGAATGTCAAGAACAATTCTCGGGTTGGGAATTGCTAGATTCCTAAAAACTTATGGAAGAATATTGAGAGTATTTTTGTTATGATTTTCCCTTGAAAATTTCGGCCAGACCTTAGGGTTGACAGACCTCACATATTTATACTACTTTAGTGTAAATATGTTTCCTAATCGAATTAGGAGAACAGCCGTCAAAAAAAAGCGTGCTGGCTAGTTATGTCGCACGACATAAGTAGCCGTGGCTAGTTATGTCGCGTGACATAACTAGCCGGGCTAGTTATGTCGCGTGACATAAGTTGCCAAATACGTAAACTCTCAATCATTCTTCCCTTGGTTCAACCAACTCATTCTATTTGTGTGTGACCCAATAGGATTGTATTATGTTGGCAATGAGTCCGATCATATCGACCCTCATAAGACATAAGCGGACTCTAGCAAGCCATTATGTCCACCCAAATAACACAACGTAAGAGTTCACGTTTCCAATGGTACACTTCCATTTCTCCCTTTGTCTCACGATGTTATATTGAACACAAGTCATGGTCCACGTCAACTTGTATTTGTTCAATGCTTTCTCGATCTTGAGTATAATGATAGTCCAATCATATTGGGGTGTGGCCACACGCTTTCATCATTATCACTCATCGAGGGGCCCAAGCAAAACATCTCTCTTTTGAGGGACAAATTCCATCTTGACTTATCATCCTTCCCATCATGAATCCGATCATGCCAAAGATAGCCTTTATAGATATCGTGTTAAGATACCGTTTGACTAAAATCAAACATAACTTTTCATCATATGTAAGGTCATGATAATCTCAGGTCTAGGGACTAAATGAAGTAACCTTATGAGATTTATGACATTTGACCATGACATAAATCTCATACGGGTCAAGTCCAGTCACTTGTTCTCTAACAAGTACCCATAATTTCAATGTGCATCTCTATGCATATAATCATCATATGATTATCCATTGACAATTATACTAATTATTCTCTTAATAATTAGGGACGGAGATTATTACAATAAATATGCAAACTATATAATAATCAAATAATAAACATAAACGATAAAGATGATACATAACGGTTTTCAGTTAAACATAACTAAAGCCTAGGGCATTACACCAACAGGCTGGCCTTTTGTCTGTCCGTGGAGGATTCACTGGGATTTGACCGGAACGTGTCAGAACATTCACCTCTGGACTTATGGTTTTGCTTGTCTCTCCCGTTTCTGTAGTGGGAGGAGCCTGATTGGCGTAAGGCCAGACTGCGCATTTCAATTCATTCACTGTCATAGCCTTTACTGAAGCATCAATAGTGGCTTTGAGATCTTCCCAAGATAGGGGTTGGATTATCTGGACCTTCGGGCCTTCGGTGGCGGTGCGAAGCTCATCCCAGCTGATCATGGAGCAGACATTGCCGTGGCCTTGTGCAGAGCTAGGCTTGCTGGAGTAGATGACATAGTAGTCAAACTTTCCTGAGGGTTCTCCAAGGGTTTCGACTGTGGGATCACCGGATTCATACCTCTTTTTCAGTTTTTGTTGAGAAGATAGCTTCTTCTTTCGTCGAGGACGGCCCTCGTTCATTGCATCCTGGAATTCCATTTCCAGACAAGCACTGCAATCGCAGACGTCCCACCGATGTGTTCGTTGTTCGGCGGTGGTACCGGGACCTCGGGAGGCCGGATGGGCGTGCTTTCCTCCGGAAGGTCTTGTGGTCTTACGTCATAACCGCATGGCTCGTACGAGGGTAACGAGTTGACTTCTCGGGAGACAATGAGAGACGTTAGAGGCCGTAGGAGCAAGCCATGGCTTGGGAATCCCTGTAGTTGGGTGGCTAAGGTTCCGAAGTGGTGCATGGCACCTTCGATCCAGGCTTGTTGCTCACCTTGACGTTTCTCAATAGCCATGAGGACCTCGCCAAACTTCTTCCAGTGTTGGGAAATTTCTTGGGGGTAAGGTCCCGTTCTCATCGTTGTTATCCACCGATTTGGCCATGGGGAGTTGACGGACCGTCCCGGTGACAGAGCCGGGAAGGAGGTAGGACCTTGCCGTTTTGACACTCGGGAGACGGGTTCCCTGGTACTCTCGACCACTCTCTGTTAGCCGGAGGGTGATGGGCAAGGTTTAGACACAGGAATGGCCTAACGGGATAAAAGGGGAAAGCTCACGTGGCATGCGGTTTCCGTTTCTTTTATTTTCTCGATTTTTTTTGTTGTTTTAATTTACTTAAAACATGTTTTCTCGTAATCCTAGGTAGGTTGGAAAAGATTGCTCTTCTTTTTCGCAACTATGCTAGATCCCGGGTCGGTGGAGACCATCTCGCGCGGCTATAAGCCCCTCGTTTTGCACCCGTATTTCGACATCCCAGGGTGGACAGCCCTGGCGAGGGTCCTATAGTGCAAGCGGTTTCCACCGGCCTAAAAGAAAAATCGAACCTAAGGACCGAGCCTGTCATGTTCGTTTTGATGCGTTAGCCATGTGAATAGTGAACTAAGCCGGCCGCTCGGCCAAGATCAGGTCAAGAGTTCGGCATGACCTTCTCTTGCTTGCTTGCGCAAGGGATCCGTGACGTTAGGGCGTTGGCCGGGTCATATCGTCATGGCCGACGTATCAAAGGCGTGATGACATGGTGTCATGCGAGCATGGATGTATATCCGGACGAACATCGTTCTGGTGTAGCTTCGGAAATCAAGATCAGTCAAGATTTTAGCATGACCTTTCATCGCTTTGCTTGCGCAAGGGATCTTGAGTTCCGAGCCTTGACTGAGAAAATGGCCGGCATGGTATATGTATCCAGCCGTATGACACCTGACCGGGTAAAACCAACCGAGTCCGGACAGAGTGTGACTCAAGACTCAAACGTGTGGTTGACGCTTGGCTAGGATGGGATGTTTGGAATGATCCCGTGCGCGTCCAAAGAGGCCTAGGAAGACCTAACGGATTGCAACCGAGACCACTCCGGTTAAGGGTTGTAGTGCAGCCAGTGTATCCGAGGCAACAGGCGGTGTGCGTAGCGTGCGGTGTAACCGAGGCGACGGTGTGAGTAGAGTGCGGTGTAACCGAGGCAAAGAATGCGCGTAGTGTGCGGTCTCTAAAATTCTTTTTCTGAGTAAAACAGAAGTTTTTGAAGAATTTTAAATGTATGCACAGATGTATATTGATGCATTTTTTTTTTGTATTTTTATTTTTTTTTGTAAAATAAAAATGAAGCACGTGCACACACACACAACAGTTAAAGGAAGGGGTAAAATGAAAGTTTGACCCTCATCATCGTTTTAAAAATCTTTTGTTTTGTTTAAAAGTTTTTAAAACAAAATATCCCCAGCGGAGTCGCCAACTGAAATAGCCCGGATCCGAGAAAGGCCTCGCGGCCCCGGCATCTGGCAATCTTTCGCGTTGGAGCGGTTTCGTTCTCGCCGTTTGTTTTCGCATTTGTAGAGTCGCCACGCCGTTTTTATTAAGCCCAAAACATTGAAAAAGGCATCGCTTTAAAGATAATTTTAAACTGTTTTTTGTGTGATGAGATTTTGAGTTCGGAGGTCAGATGACTCCCGGGAAGAGAATATTAGAATATTAGAGCTCACCCGAGTAGCCTCGTAAAACGAGTCTTTCGGATACCCCTAATATCCTTTAAATGTTGTGTGTGTGTGTGCTTTTAAAAATGCATGCTGTATCGGATGTCTACATTGTATGCTATGTATGAAAATGTATTGAAATAGTAATGGAAGGAAGCCTTACCAATGTTGGTTCGCGTCTGTCTTCCGCTGGGGAATAGTGTTTGAGGTCGGAGTAGCGTTCCGGTACGGATCGGGATTGCTTCGGGAGATGCCGGTTGTCCGCGGACAGAGTTTCGGCGTGAGTTGAGGTTGCTGGCTGCGTTCGGGCAGAGGTTCGGCGTGCGTGGGGATCGTCGGGATCACTCGGGCAGAGGTTCGGCGTGCGTTGTGGTGGCAGGAGTCACTCGGGCAGAGTTTCGGCGTGGTTTGGGATCGTCGGTTTGACTCGAAAAGAGCCGGGACACCGTGGAAAGACCAGGCAAGGCCTCGGAGTACCACGAGGGGCCTCAGAGTACCTCGAGAGTGCCTCGGGGCAGCGCGGGAGCGTCTCGGAGCGCTCGGGAGGCTTCGGAGCACCACAAGGGAGCTCGGAAGGCCTCGGAAGGATCCGAAAGGGGCCGGGATTGCCTCGAAAGGACTTAGAGGGGAAGCCAGAAGGCTAAGGGAGGAAGAGAGAAGAGGGAGGTGTGTGAAAATGAGGAGGGGGAGCCCTCTATTTATAGTGCCAGATTTGGTGCAAAGAGGTCCGTACGGACCTCCCTGGTAATCCAGTTTTTTGGTTTTCCTCGATTTGAGGGAATCTGTGATGATGGAGGAATATTTGCAATTATGGTGTCCCCTGAGCAATAAGGTCCGTACGGACCATCTTGCATGCAAAGAGGTCCGTACGGACCAACTCTGCAGGGGAGTAATCATTTTCCCCGGGATTTGAGGGAATATTGTGGACTTTAAGGAGATTCAGTAATTATGACAACAAAGAGGTCCGTACGGACCAATATTGCTTTCCCAATTTCCTGAAAATTCCCGAAAGGTCCTTTTTATCCCAGAAAGGCTCCTCCCTTGGTTTGGTTGGGGGTTTAGAGAGGGTTTTGAGTGAGAGGGGTCGTCGAGACTGTGTTGATGAGTCTGCGGTGTTTCCCGTGTGTGTGAAAGGGTGTGATCCAGATTGGGGTACTTACAGGTGGCCCTATGTCGGACGACATCGGTCAACATTATGACAAAGCTGGGCTGCAGGAAGGCATGCCCAATGTATTGAATAAACAAATGGATAATTGGGCTCAAAAATGCATTTTAGCAAATAAATGAGCCCAAAAATCAAGGAAAGTGGACCCAAAAACACGAGTTCGGGTCGGGGTACTCACAGAGCCCCTCGGCGACGTCACTTTCGCGGGAAGTGGGGTCGTCGACACAATGAGAATCCCGAGTCGGACACGAACAACGGGGGAGAAAGATGACCAAGATGGTCGAGTGGCTGGACCTTTTATGAAAAGGATTCCTACGTATCCCGTGGGGGAATCAAGCCAAATCGTAGTTCAACAAAGAGGTGGCGCTAATGAGAGGTCACGGGCTTTGTACCCAAGAGTGACTGTTCCAAGGGGAGTCACCCCGAAGATTGATTGTTCCAAGGGGAGTCACCCCGAAGATTTGAATGTTTCTTTGGGAAGTCACCCGCGGTTTTGACTGTTTCGTTTGGGAGTCACCCGAGAATTTAATCAAGCTTTTTCTGGGAAGTCACCCGCAGCTTTGATCGCTTTGGCTGGGAGTCACCCGAGGATTTGACTGTTTTCTTTGGGAAGTCACCCGCGGTTTTGACTGTTTCGTTGGGGAGTCACCCGAGGATTTGACTGTTTTCTTTGGGAAGTCACCCGCGGTTTTGACTATTTCGTTGATGAGTCACCCGAGAATTTGACTGTTTTCTTTGGGAAGTCACCCGTAGTTTTGACTGTTTCGTTGGGGAGTCACCCGAGGATTTGACTGTTTTCTTTGGGAAGTCACCCGCAGTTTTGACTGTTTCATTGGGGAGTTACCCGAGAATTTGACTGTTTCGTTGGGGAGTCACCCGAGGATTCTTGAGAAAGACTGAGGGACGGGTGCTTTTACCCGAATGAAATGATGAATAATGATGATAGACAGTTGCGAGGGACTGGCAAAATGGATCAGGGGCAAAAAAGGAAGATCACCCCTTTCTGGAACATGGATGTCGTACGACATGGGGCTTTCCCCAAGCTGTTTTAATTAAAACCCTCCAGTCGTAAGACAGAGGGTTTCACAGCATAGAACAGCCGCCGAGTTGAGAGAGTAGAGAAGAGAAAAATTTGAGATTTTCCCTCCCCAATTTTGATTTAAATCAAATCAACGATGCCTCCGCGAGCGGAATCAAGAAGGCACGTACAACGAGCATTATCCGAGAAGAGGAAGCTTGTCGATCGGAACAAACGGAAGAAATTTCCGGAGGGGAACGGGCTCTATGCGAGCCTTGATTTCCATACTTCCACCGCAGAGCGAATGGGGGTAAGTATTCTAAACCATCAACCCTTCCCTTTTACTTTTCAAAGTTGGATTTCTAGGGCTCGAGGTAGAATTTGGGAAAATTGCACCCAAAGAGAAATTGCATGCTTGGAATGAAACGCATTAGCTTGAAATCGGAAAAGATTTTATTTGACAAGAAGAATTATGTGATTTTAGAAATCGAAAATGCACACAAGTAAAAGAATGCACACACCATTATGAGTATGTTCTGATACCTGTGCTGTGCTTACCTGCAGGCTCTGCGGACCAAGGGATCCCCTGAGGCGATTGCTACGATCTGGGGTATTCTTCCCGGTTCCTCTGATCTGCCCGACAGTCCTAAGGGCCTGATATTTGCTGCTGGCCTTGGCCCATTCTTCACTGCTGTCGGAGAGTTTGGGGACACGCCTAGGAGCGTGGAGCTGGTTAGGGCCTTTAGGCAGTACTGGTGGGACTCTACCCACACTTTTCATCTTTCTTGGGGAGAGTCCACCATTACTCCCTATGATTTCATCGCCATCACTGGTTTTCGGTTCACGGGCAGACCCATTTTTTCTGAGGATCCAGGTGTCCTGAGCCCGGATGCCATTAGAGGACTGACTGGCCTGACCCTTCGCCCGAAGGGCAATGGGGTCCCACTGGCGGACCTGCATTCGACTTTGATGCAGCAATGCCGTCTCTACTCTAAGGGTGTGGCTGCAGTCACAGCTGAGCAGTTGGCGAGAGCGTTCGCTTGGGCTGGCTTTTTTGATACCCTGTTCTGCAATGCCTCCACTACGGCATTGACTCTTCTGCTAGAGCCCCTTCGAGACTGGGGCGAGGTCTCCACCTTTTCGTGGGGCGAGGCCAGCTTGGCTCAGGTGTATAGAGCCTTGGATGAGGTGAGCAGGGGCACGGTGACCTCTTTGGATTGTTATCAGACGGTTCTGGAGGTATGCTCTTTTACTTTTCGCACATTGACCGCTGCTTTGCCTTTTCTGTTATCAGTCTTTCACTGCTGTTGCACACTGAAAGTTTCTTGTTTCTGATTTCAGGTGTGGGCCTATGAGGTCTTTGGCTGTTATGCTTGGGCTGTGGCTGATAGGATTGCTGCCGATCTTTTCCCTGCCATCCGCCGGTGGACCTTTCCGGCTAGGGAGAGCGGAGGGTAGACGGGGTAAAGCCCCAGAAGATGGCTTGTTACGAGGATACGATGATTGCCCTGAGGGGAATCCCGGCTAGGTTGAGGCTGTTTCCATGGCATGGCAGGTACGGTGAGGACGTTGTTGGTGATGCCGCCTTGGTGACTCGGACGAGGAGGCTTCTGATCGGCCTGGAGGGCGATGCCCTATATCTGGGAGAGAGAGTGTTCAGGCAGCACGGATATGGTGCAGCCGCTCGCGTTCCTCACGATCCTCCTGTGGGGATTTGGTATACCCGGGCTCTCCCTGACTTAAAGCGCTTGCGGACGGGTATTGATGCTGCTGAGCTGTCGGATGATGGAGACTATGGCCAGTTTATCTTCACTCGGCTAGTGACTCCTCAGGTCATGGCTGCCAGGAGGGCAGCGGGGGTACAGATACCGATGCCTCCTCGGTTCTTCGAGTATGAGAGCAAGGGTGTCATTCGCCGCTCTTCGTTCGACATGTCTGAGACCCATCCTCATTTGCGGCTTCCCCGCGGGACTACCTCTGTGAGCATTTTTACTTTTCTGCTTTGCTCAAGTCTTTCACTGCTTTTACTGCATGTATTCATTGCTTCTGGCTGTCTTCTTGTATTTCCATTCAACAGGTTCCAGCCAAGACCTACAGGGTTGTGGCCAAGGCGCTCACCGGGGCCGTGAAGATGCTGCGCCAGTTTCAGAAGAGCGCAGAGCATTGGAAGGGGAGATGCAGCTCCTAGCCTGGTGATGTCGTGCCTCCCAAGAAGAGGCATAGGCCGACTTTGGCTCCTTCTAGCTCACAGGCGGGTGGTTTGAGTCAGCAGCCCCAGCCTGACGATGATGATGAGGACGATCCTTACCAGCCCTCCTTCTCCACAGTGCCCGAGTGGCATGGATATTACGGCGAGCCCCGGCCTTGGGCCTTATATGAGGATGATGATGGCTCTGATGGCGAGATTCATGAGGTGCAGGAGGGCGGCGGCGATGGCCAGGAGCAGAGCGGCTCTGAGGAGCAGGTAGGCAGCGGCCAGGACGACAGCGACTCTGAGGAGGATGAGGAGGATTCGGGCGACGACTCCGAGTCGGAGTGATCATGGCGGTCCCCTTTTGCCATGCTTTTAGGACTCTTAGGGATAGAGAGAAAAGATGCATGCACTATTTTATTGCTTTTTGGGTTGTAAGACAATTATTTTTTGCATTTTGTAAATTAACAACTAAAGCCTTTGCTTAATTGTATATTTTCTTGTTTATATGCACAAGTCCGTCCCAAGAAAGGCACAAAATGGTGGCTTTTGATGTGATTGGGTATTTTTGTGATTTTGCATGTATTGGGCGATGTTTATGTGTCTGCGGGTGCGTTGGGTATGCCAGATCCTCTCCCATGTGCTTGATGAGTGAAGGGGATCGTATATGTATGGTTTTTGGATGTTTTGGACAGGTTTGGGCAGGCTTTGAGCAAGTATTGGGTTGCTAAGGGTTTGCTGCAGCTGCAGCTGCTGCTGGTGTCTGATGGGACTTCTCATGTCGTCCGACACAGGACCGCATGGGTTAGTCCCATGTCGTCCGACATGGAGAGTCTGAGGGACAGGGTTTCTTGGTCAGCAAGCCCCAGCATTTTATAAAAGGCAGACTCGTAAAGAACACATTCCAGCAGTCACAGCAGACTCCAAACTGGTCTTCCACCCCAAAATCAACTCCAAGATTCGACTTTTGACCCGGAATGGAGCATTACAATGAAAGATCCAAGATCAAAGAGCGCCAATTTCACTCCGATCTCATCAATCTAACCCACCACCATCATAGTAACAATAGGAGGGTTATTGACCAACCAGATGGGCCGAGATGCCTGGGCACCGAAGGAATGGGTGATAGATTGGAATCTTCTCCGGGCCGCGTCCAGATATTGGGACCGCGAGAGGCATGTCTTTACCCTCTCGTACAACGACCTTACACCCACCATTGAAGAGTTTCGGGCACTGACTGGGGGAGCTGAGCTCAGAGATGCAGTCTTCCCACGAGATTCACGACCCTTGACTGAGCGGTTGGCTGATTTCTTGGGTTTTCACGTAGAGCAGGTATCCGTTCTGATTCTCGACCTGTCTTTCATTGACCTGGCCCAGATAGCCCGATTAGCTGTATCACGTCCGGAGCTGTTTGACTTATCCACGGCCATGGACATCTTCATGCTGATTATGATCTCCCTCTACTGCTTCTGTGAGTATGATGTGGTATGCTCCAGCTTGCTGCTAGGGATTGTCAAGCAGATGCGGGGTCACCGAGGTACCATATTGACTGAGATTCGGCCCGGGCAGGGAGAGAGAGAGACATAGTACCCATTTTACAGGAAGAGACATATCATGGGATGGACCGACTGGCAGGAGGGTCATTATACATGGGACGCAGCAGCCCCAGTCTCTTATCATTGTGGCTCTTTGAGCGGTTGGGACTTATCTCCCCATTACCCGCAGGCGCATCGCGCACTCGGGTTACACAGCAGAGGCGAGTTGCTCCGGAGGCTTCGCAGGAGAGCTGGCAGAGGCGATTGACCAGATACACCACCACGGATATTCAGTATTGGGTGCCCGGATGGAGGCTCGAGACCATGAGCGGCAGACAGGATGATTCTGTTGTCGTGAGGCTGCCGGGATTGAACTTTTCATCATTTAGCATCCCCTTACTTGTTCTGAGGCAGTATAGGTACCCACAGCAGGTTATTGGCGGGTTCAGAGAGCAGATGGCCCGGGATACCGTTCCTCTTGACATGACTGACGGCCAGACCATTAGATTCTTTGCCAGGGTCTTTTCGGGAGCAACCTTTCCTGCTCGCACATTGATACGGAAGACCCGGGGCATCACATATCTGTCCACCTTGTATCTCATTTGGTACGGGGAGCAGATGGGGCCGGTTCAGCACACCATTGAGACATATTGCCAAGGGACCCGAGGAGAAGACCAGACTAGCCGGGAGCTACGCGATGCTGAGGCGCTGACTGACCCAGACAACGTGACTGACGATCCGGCAACAGATTTTGAGAGACTCTTTGAGAGGAGGGCCAAGATGAGGGACGACCCTGAGATTATAGCCTGGAGGACAGTCTTGAGAGAGGAGAGGGCTGCCCAGGCAGCACTGAGAGCTGCCGGATTGATTGACTCGCCGACTCATATCATTCCTGAGCCGGGACGACGGGAGACAGAACTGTTTGGGATAGCTAGGCCAAAGACCTCCCGAGGACCGAGGAAGAGGAAGAAGAAGAGTGCTAGTTCGGGAGCGGGAACGAGCGACTAGGATTAGGTGACCGGTCTTTGTATCCCTTATTGCCGACACAGACAGTCTAGACGTACTTTTAAAAGATGTACTTTCGCTAATGTTAGTGAGTCGAGAATAGACCCTGCTTGAACTCATCAATGAATGTATTAATGTAATGAAAGTTGAAATAACTTCAGAACTTAATCAAGACACATCTTGGCATTCACAAACATAACTGTTGACAGGATTTGGTGATTTTTATGATTTTTAGACCGAACCGCAAGCGGCTGCCTACGTTCCCCTTTTACAAAAAGAGGACTAAGGGGCTCAGATCTCCGTAGTTCGACCCAATTAACTTTGTGTTTAAGAAAGGGATAGATAGAAGGGGGACAAGTGGTACAACCCTGTTTTTTACCTAGACCGCCCATTTTTAGGGTTTTCAGTCTAGTTGGGTATATTCTTTAGCACCGAGCGTGCCCTTTATTTTGCACGGACTGCCTTTTGAGAGGATTTCAGTCTCGTCTGGGTACATTATTTTCGCGCTTTTATTATTTTTTCTTTTCTTTTATTTTTTTTTTCATATTTTTTTTATTATTTTTTTTTAGAGAGGGGGAGACTCGATTCAAACGTAATAGCGGCGCAGTTTGTCGCCGTTCACCGGGTGCATGAAAGGGTTACCATCCAAATCTGTCAACTTCATCGCTCCACCAGAAAAGATTTCCTTCATCAAATACAGGCCCACCCAGACTGGCGCCCACTTGCCCAATGGACTGAATTGATTCGGTGGCTTCTCTTTTAAGACCAAATCACCCACCTTAATGTCGCGGGGATGTACCTTCTTGTCAAAGGCCCTAGCCATACGCTTCTGATAAGCCCGGATGTGCTCCATTGCCTTGAGCCTTCGCTCATCTAGAAGAGCTAACTCGTCATGCCGACTTTGAAGCCAATCTATCTCATTGACTTCATTTTCAAGCAGAACCCGAAGAGAGGGAATTTCTAATTCAATGGGTAAGACGACATCCATTCCATATGTCAAAGCGAACAGGGTTTCGCCGGTGGCCGTTCTCACTGAAGTACGATAGCCCCATAGTGCTAAGTGAAGCTTTTCAGGCCAATCCTGGCTCCTTTCGGCCATTTTTCGGATGATCCTCTCTAGGTTCTTGTTGGCGGCCTCGACAGCACCATTGGTTTGAGGGCGATAAGGGGAGGACTTATGTCGCTTGATCCTGAATTCTGCGAGCAGCCTATCGGCGTCTCCCTCGAAGTGTGAACCGTTGTCGGAAATAATCTCGTTCGGAACTCCATACCGGCACAGAATGTTCTCTTTTATAAAACGGGCCACCCTTTTGGAGTTGAGGACCTTATAGGATGCTGCTTCGACCCACTTGGTGAAATAATCGACAAAGAACCAAGACAAATTCGTGCCCATTACTACCGGCAGGGGTTATCTTTCCAATAACATCGATTCCCCACATTGCGAACGGCCAAGGAGTGCTCATACAGTAGAGATCATGGGGAGGTATATGGTTGAGATTGGAGAACCGCTGACATTTATCGCAAGTCCGCACGAACTGAATACATTCAGTCTCCATGGAGATCCAATAATAGCCCATCCTGAGTATGCTGAACATCAAAGATCGGGCGTTCATATGTGGTCCGCATGCACCACCATGGACTTCCTCCATGACCTTTTTAGCTTTAGACCTGCTGATACAGAGCAGAAGTGGTCCTCAGTGTCTTTTCTTCCATAAGTCATCTCCCAGAATAACATACTGTGCGGACAACCTCTTTAAAGCTTGCAAGCTTTTGGCGCGAAGACCCTCTTTCATCTTGCCGTCCTCCTCTGTCAGGAACGAGGCTTCGCCATGCTTAAGATACTGGAAAATCTGGCTGTACCATAAGTCGTCGACCTTATCTAGTTCAATTTGACAACAGTAGGCAGGGTTCTCGCGCCTCCCAATTCTGAATGGCTTTACTGACTTTCCCTCCGGAATCTCTACCAAAGAGGCTAAGGTGGCCAGGGCATCCGCGAACCTGTTCTTGTCCCGAGGTAGGTAATGGAACGTGACCTTCTTGAATTGGTTGATCAGATCTTCCATATAAGCATAATACATTTGCAAGTACTGGTCCATGGTTCTCCACTTATTGGATACCTGATTGATGATTAGCTGGGAGTCTCCATACACCTCCAACTCTTCGACATTTCGCTCCAAAGCTGCCTCGAGGCCGGCTATACAAGCTTCATATTCCGCGGCGTTGTTAGTAGCCGGGAAGTTCAACTTGATAGCGATGGGGGTGTGTACATCCTTCGGATCAACCAACACCATACTGATACCATTGCCCCTCTTATTGGCGGCACCATCAAAAAACAACTGCCAACGGTCTGCACCCTCTATTACGAAAATCCCATCATCCGGAAACTGGGGTTCGAGTCCATGTGCTTCTGAGCTCGGAAAATCTGCCAAATGATCTGACAGAGCTTGGCCTTTGATTGCCTTGCGGGTCACAAACTTGATATCAAACTCGGCTAAGAAGAATGACCACTTTGCAAGCCTCGACGACAGAGAAGGCTTATCGAATAGGCATTTGATGGGGTCCATCTTCGACACCAGATGTACTGTATGTGCCAACATATAATGTCTCAATTTGCCGACCACCCATACCAAAGCTGCACAGGTTTTCTCTAAAGCTGAATAGTTCAACTCGCTGCCTTGAAGCTTCTGGCTGACGAAGTAGATGGCATTCTCCACTTTTGAATCTGATTTCTCTTGTGTGAGCATGGCGCCGACAGCCGTATCTGTAACTGTCAAATATAGCAGCAAGGGCTTGTCCTTATGAGGAGGAGAGAGGATCGGGGGATGGACCAAGTAGGCCTTAATTGTCTCAAAGGCGATCTGACACTGCTCGTTCCATTCAACCTCCTGATTCTTCTTGAGTAGCTTAAAGATCGGCTCACAAATAGAGGTCAACTGGTGGATGAATCGGCTGATATATTGGAGACAGCCCATGCAAGCCTTCACCTCTGTGACTGTCGTTGGTGGCTTCATCTCCATGATGGCTTTAATCTTTCTCGGATCGGCTTCAATTCCCCATTTCGTGACTATATATCCCAAAACTTTTCCTCGGACTACGCCAAAAGTACATTTTGTCGGGTTTAACCTCATGTCATGCTCTCGTAGCCGGTTAAAGAACTTCCTCAAGTCGACCAAGTGTTGACCATCTGATCCCTTGGAATGGATAATCATATCATCAACATAAACCTCGATCTCCTTATGGATCATGTCATGAAAAAGCGCAGTGACTGCTCGCTGATAAGTGGCGCCGGCATTCTTTAGACCAAAGGGCATAACCATATAACAAAAGGTTCCCCAAGGGCTAGTGAAGGCAGTCTTTTCCTGATCCTCCTCGGCAACCTTAATCTGATTGTAACCCGTAAAGCCATCCACAAACGACTTGACTTCGTAACTGGCAGTAGTATCTACCAACATATCGATATTGGGCAAGGGAAAATCATCCTTTGGGCTAGCCTTGTTTAGGTCCCTGAAGTCTACACAAACCCTGACTTTGTCGTTCGACTTGGTCACCGTCACTATGTTCGCTAACCACTTTGGGTACTCGACCACTCTAATGAAACCCACCCTGAGCAGCTTCTCTATTTCTTTTTTGACCTGGAGAGACCATTCTGGCTTAATCCGGCGGAGTTTCTGCTTGACAGGCCTGGCTTCTGGATCCAGGGGTATTCGGTGCTCAACAGTTGAGGTATCCAACCCGGGCATGTCCTTGTAGGACCAGGCAAACACGTCCACTTACTCCTTGAGCAACTCAACGAGGGCTTCCCGCTCTTCCCCGGTGAAGAAACTGCCAATCTGTGTCTCTTTGGGCTCTTCAGTAGTTACCAAATTCACCGTAGTCAATACTTCATCGGCAGCTTGGGCCCGATTGTTCTCTCGCTCAAAAACTTGCTTTATATTATCATTTAAAAAGTTTTCGTCTAAAAGGTCTGTGTCCTCTTCAAATGAATCATTATTAACCACTTTTAAGTCATTAAGATTTGTTTTAGTTAACTTATCATTTGTTAAGGTGGCAATTAAGGGATACGCAGAAAGGTCAACCATTTCATTCAACGCAAAAGGGAAAAAAGAGTCAAGGACACGGCGATGATCATCAGCCGTGGGAAAATCAGACCTATCTAGAGACTCGAACTCGATAACAAGAGACTCTGAGGACTGACTCAAGATTACAGGGACAGACTCAGACTCAGACACACCAGGATGAGGGGCCAGCTCGAGCTTTTCAATCATAACTTCCCGGCTGGCGATCGGTCCCTTGAAGGAAGTCCAATTCCGGAGTGGCATTTCTGAAGTGCTGACGAAGGTGCGCAGGTCAATCTCTTTGTCCCCATCAAACTCGATCACTGATACGTAATCATTCCCAGTCAGAAGATCAACCACAGGTACATAATCATCCCCGGACAGAAGGTCAACCAAACCAAAAGGATCCTTAGCAACAGCCCTGGCCATCGGCGGTGCCTCATCACATAAATCAATCAGTGGTGCTTCAATCAGTGGATCAGCCCCGGCGGCTTCTGATAAATCTGCCTCCTTGAATAAGGCTGCGACATCTTCGCCCATATCGAACTCAGTGGCTTCATCGACTTCCCCAATCACAGGCTCGACCATAGACAACTTCTTGAACTGGTCAGTGAAATCAGGACTTCCCAAGAAATGATACTGGCTCTCGAAAGTGGTAACAGCCCCTGGAATGTTAGGCTTGTTGACAATAAACTCCTTGACAGGATTGTCCTTCGAAGCAAGGTCCTTGATGACCGCCAGCCTCTCTTTCATCTTCTCGAATCGACCTTTGGGGAACACAAATCATCACCCTTTTCTCTAACAAAGTACTTCTCCAAGGAGGGGTGATAAGGACGGAGATTAGGTTTAACATAAGGCTTTCTAGCAGCACTAGCCTTTCTCTTTTCGGCGGCTTAAATCCTATCGGCCTCCTAGTCTTTGGGGGTCTTCTCGACATATCCCAAACCTTCCTTATCTTTCTTCGGCTTTAACTCCTCAAACTTGTGGGTACCCTGTTGTCGTCTACCCAGACCAAGCCTTGGAATGTAGTTCATGCACCTCATCATTACCATAACTGGAGGAATCTTATCAGAGGAGGTTGTTAAGTCAATCGTGCAGATCTGGGCTTTTGGGCTCTCGACCCTGAAACCGCTCAACATCAAGTTGGCTTCATCATGCTTAATTTCCATCACCGGTCTCCCTTCATCATCCGTGCCCTCGATGGTAACACTATCCCCATAAATGATGGTCAGCTCGCCGTCTTGGAAAAACTTGACACACTGGTGCAGGGTTGAAGCGACCCCTCCAATTTGGTGAAGCCACGGTCTTCCTAGCAAAGCAGAGAAACTGACCGGAATGTCTATCACCTGAAATTCAACTACCATGGGCTTCCTGCCGAACCGCAGAGTTAACGGTATCACGCCCAAAACCTTCCTGGACGTGGAGTCATACGCCTTTATTGTCTGATTGGATGGTTATAAATCGGTGGCCTTAATGTCCAACAAACTCATCATTTTGGCAGGCAATACATTCATAGCTGAGCCGTTGTCTACCATCACGTGGGGAAGCCGACGTCCATCTAACTGAACGGTGATGTGCAATGACTCGTTGTGGCTGGTTCCGAACTTTGGCAGATCCAATTCCGTAAAGGTGATTATATTTCCGTACTGGGCGATACCTATCAATTGGCACGCCTCGTCAGGGGTGGAATTTACGGAGACCATTGTCTTAGATAGGGATTCTTCCAACTTCAACTTGTGAGGATAAGAAGAAGTCAAGAGAGACCAGAGAGAAATGTTGGCCTGGGTTCGCTTCAACTGTGCGAGAATTGGATCGTCCCCCGTCAAATCCTCTTCGACTACCCCCTTGCAGTACGGACCTTTATTAGCTCCAACTTCCGGAGCAGCTGCTTCTTTGTATTTTCCTGATGATCCGGCAACATCAGTTCCCAACATTTTACCTGACCTAGTAAGCAAATTTACCTCAGCTTCTTGGTCCTTGTCGTGATCCGCACCAACCGCCTTTAACTCGGACCAACTCAACGAAGGTCCCTGCGTAGCGTATGGCCAAGCCGCCTGACTCAATTGATTAACAGTGATTGTCGAGCTTGAATTAGCGGCACGCTTAATCTCTTCCCAAGTGAGGGGAGTGGATCGAGAATCGGGAGAAATACTATTATGCTGGACATCATTTGCCGATTTTGCTGCGGCTCGGACATCATCCCAAGACAACATATAGCAGAAATAAGCATTCATTTCACCATCAACATTGGTTACATCATTGTTCACGGGCGCGATCTCCTCAAATTCATTCACAAATTCATGGAGACTAGCCTCACCTACAACAAACTTATTCTCGTCACAGACTTCCTTACCAAACTCTATGACATTGACGAAATTGTTCTTCCCAAACTCGATCATGTTGACCCTGTTATTGTTGTTGGGAAGAGGATTGGTGACGACGTTTGGCTTCTCAATCTTGCGCTGGTCGATCATATCCTGAATGATCCTCTTGAGTGTAAAGCAATTGTTGGTGGTATGGCCCGAGTTCTGGTGGTAACGGCACTTCAAGCTATGATCAAATCCCGGGGTGTTAGGAGTAGGGTAGTTCTCCAAAGTCTTGATCATTCCTGTTCTCATCAAACCATCAAATACCTCTTCGAGTGGCATCCCCAAATCATCAAATCTCGGCCTCTGAGGCCGTCCTCCACTGCGGTCGGGTGACTGATTCTTCTCCCCTTGAATGTAGTTGACGGTGTTAGAGCAGCAGTTTCCTTGCCTTTAGAAGCAACAGGGGTAGAGCTTGGAACTCGATAGCGGGGAGCTGGAGCATTACCAGGAACAGGAGTTGGAATGATGGAATAGGTAGCATTCTCGCTTTCGGCCCCTGCACTCACCATTTCTCGCAGATTCGGGTAATACCCACGGCCAATGGCTTCCCTGACAGCTGGCTTGACACACGAAAGGAAGATGGACTTCTTGTCAGAGAGGGAAATTGGATGAACCAACTCATTAAGCTTCTTGTTCCACCTCCTATAGAAGTCTGTTACAGACTCATCGTGCCTCTGGATGGTGTCGATCAAGTCACTACGAGTGGTGTACCACTCGACACTTCCTTTGTATTTGTCCAAAAAGGCATCACTGATCTGGGACCATGTAGCCCTTGCCTCCGTCTTAAGGCCTAAAAACCATCTCAAAGGAGAGTCATCGAGGGACAAGTGAAATTAGAGGGCTAGCATCTCCTCCGTGGCCCCTTTGGCGCCCATAGACATGATGTAGCTATTCATGTGAGTCTTAGGGCATGTGGAGCCTTCAAACTTAGTTATAGGGGGCATCTTGAAGTTCTTCGGGAGGGCCTTAGAGTCCTTGAGCTCTACAGAGTTGACCATGCTGGACCCAAAAGTCATCTTGTGCAATTGTTCTTTCACATACTTCATTTCTTCCTTTAAACTCGAAACATCGGAAGATGGGGGTTGCCCTATAGTTGGAGATACCGTCGAAGATGGCACTGGAAATTCTGGCGTGGATCTGATGGGCAGGGCAGCCGGAGGAAGACCAAAAGTACTGGGCATGCTGACATTGCTGTCCACTAAACCAACTGAGCTAGGGATTCTATTCCCGTACATGTCGTAACCATTAAACTGAACGTCGAGATTTCGGGGCCCAAGCTGTACTGATTGACTTCCAGCCTGACCATGGGCAGAAGACCTGGTATTGATGCATGGAGCTGAATACGAGGTGGAACCATACAGATGCTGGGTGAGAGGAGAACAAACTGAGGGCTGAGGGAAGTTGCTTTGGAATTGGGACTGAGGATATTGTGGGAGCTGATCTTGACATATCTGACTTTCTGGCAGACGATACTAACAGCTTTGGTGCTGATTGGACTGATCATGAGGAGCAACAAACTGACCATCAAAAGCTGGGTTGAAAGGCTGACCCGTGCTACTATACTGACCTTGACCTTGAGACCCAAACTGATTCTGAACAAACCCAAACTGCTCCTGGTTGACACCATTGTGCTGATTCGGCCCAAACTGATTATGGGGATAAAACACAAACTGGTCTTGAGCACTAACCTTCGGGAAGGAGCTTGATTCTCCTCTCAGCCCATATTGCCCGCCATAAGTAGACACTGGGATGGGGGGAGGTCTTAACATATTCCCATGAGTCGTCATCGGAAAAGAGCTAGGCACGCCATAGGAGATTGGCGGGGGCACATTGTGAAAGCCTTGCCTAGGTGAGGACGGGGGAACAAAGCCAGTGCCGGTGATAGTAACATCGGGCTCCTCCCTAATTTCTTCATATGATCCATCGGGGGCGACGGATTACGGCAACGCCTTGCATACGCATCACTTCGACATAGCAGGCCCAACCAGCCTCCTCACGGGCACGAGAGGCTTCAAGAGCATCACGGAGAGAAGCCTCCTGAGAGAAGTTAAAACCCGGGTGAGGGTTAACAAACGGACTTCCCGGGGGTGTCATATGAGGACCCATGCCATAACCACTGCTAGGAGAGGCATTCAAACCCACATTCGGCCCCACATTCTGACCTTGGTCCGACCCCACACCTTGACTGGCATTCTGACTCTGAGCTGGATCAACACCCGCATTCGGACCCAAACCCACTGAAACTTGTGAATCTGCCATCTCTGAGACTGCTGGAAACGAATCCCTGACTGGAGAGAAACTGATTAACCGACCACCCAGAACTCTGACCCAATACTTGCTCGCTAAAAGGGGGAGAGAACTGTTTTAGGTAGGGGAGAGGATAGGCTTAGGACGGACTCATGCATATGCTTTATTTAACCGATTTAAATAAAAACTATTTTTATTAATCCTAAGAATGGTTGGAAAAGGGGGACACCTTCTTTTTCGCAGTCTACACTATTCCTGGATTAGTGAGTTCCATCACTACGTCTATAGACCCCCTGTATTCCACCTGTATTGCACCTCCGGGACGGACAATCCTGGCAGAGGTCCCATAGGGCACGTGGAACCCACCAATCAAAAGGCAAAACGGACCTATGGGCATAAAAGTCAAAACAAGTCAAACTCAAGATTTTCAAAACCAAGTCCAAGTAAAAACGTCTAGACTCGGGAGGAGAGAGAGGGTCGAAAGTACGTTTGAATGTACGAGACCGCAATTTGCAGGTAAAATCCTGGAAAAAATTCGGCATGACCTCTCCTCACTTCGAGTCGAAAATCCGGTATGTCCCCTTGTCGCTTCATGGCGAGATTTCGGCATAATCTCCTGTTAGTATGTGTCAAGAATTTCGACATGAACTCGCGTTAGCACATATCGAAAGCGCGTCATGACCTCTTGCGAAGCCAAGTCGAGAAATCGGCATGTACCCACGTCGAGACATGTCAAAGCTTTGACATGTACTCACGTTGACTTACGTCGTAATTTTGTCATGAAGAAGGAGAGTATTCCAAGACCTTGGAGACGAAGTATGACTCGGACTTTGTGTGAAAATTTTGAAAACCGAGTTTGAAAAATGTTTTGAAAAGTATTTTTGCCAAAAACCAACCGGTCACGGTAGAAAGTGTGTCATGGACAAGTGTTGACTCCTACTCTATAGGCTAGGAGGACTTTAGGCGCTCAAGCGTAAGCGAAACACGTCACTGTCCGCGATGCCGTCCGTACACTCCCAGGCTCTAACTCTATGTGCAGGTAGCACGCGAGTAGTGTGAAGGTATCTTCTAGGAATTTTTTTTTGTTTTTTTGTTTTTGTAAATTTTTTTTTTGAAATGCAATAAGCATAGGAAAAAAGAACGATTCCAAAGCACGACAAAAGGGGACTGCCCCAAATGCCAAGAAATCACCATTAACTGCATCTCAGAATTGCTCTGCCCTGTCCAACTAATCACCGAAACCAAGTTTCGCACTTCCTTCCTATGTCGTCCGACACAGAACTTCCCAGAGAGGGGATGTCGTCCGACATAGAGATTTTCACCAACAGAACCAAGCAAATAGCAAGGGGGAAGCCCCAACACCAAAATACCATCATACCAAGGCACATAAAGCATGTAGGCACAAAATCATGGCAAGGCACATAGGAGCACACATAATGACACAAATCACACACAAGGAGAATGAAGAAATTGTCCAAGTTGATTTAAAGAAAGTTAGATCCTCTTAAGAAAAGCTTTTCCTTTTTCAAAAAAGAAGAATGATATTGGTACATGGGATTGTTAGACCACAACTTATCCCAAGCCCCGGGTTAGGGAGCGATACAGGAAATTTAGTGGTTTCCACATATATACCTGTAGCGTTGTGAGAAAATTTCATCTTTTCATCTTTTTGAGTCGCCACCTATATTATTCGTTTGGAAACATAGGAAAACCATTTTGAAAGAGATTTGGGTTCGGGGCTTAGGTTATGAAATGGGTAGGTTTAGAAGGCATCCATTTCACCCAATCCGGAGATCGGTCTTGCTAAAGAAAAGAGAGGTTTTCAATCTTTTTTTAATAAAATAATTAAAGAAGAACAAATAAACCCTAATCAATTCCTTGATTAGGAATGTCGGATTGTATGCTTCGAGATCGCCTTCATTGACTGAAGGGACTCTAGGCTAATCCTTTTGATGGGATTACACTACTCTAAAATCAATAGAGAGGTTGAGAAGAGAAACGAAAGTTTAAAGGATGATTACCTTTTGAGAAGAGATTCGGACAGAGTTTCGACTCAAGTTTAGAGTCGAACCTTGATTTGGACAGAGCTTCGCCTCGATCCTTGATTTGGATCTTGATGCGGACGGAGCTTCGCCTTGGTCCTTTGATTCGGGCTTCGATGTTTATTAATCAACAAGGTTGATGAACAAACTTTAGGAGTTGTTTGTGAGTGATTTGAAGGAGTCTTTCATGGAAAGAAACCAACAAATTGTGTGTGTTGTGTGTGTTCTTGATCAAGGATCAAAATTGTCGACCTCCGAAACACCGGAAGTCATCCAAGATTTATAGGAGGTTGGAGAGGTGAAGGTGGAGAGGTAAAATCCCTAGGAAGGTTCCGTAACTCAGCCCGATTGGATACCCAAATTGATAAGGTTTTATCCAAAAAGAGAGTTTGAAACGGAGAAGGAGAGTGATTTCTGCATATCCTGTCGAGGGGATATCTCGCGCGAGATATGATATCTCGTGCGAGATAACTAGTCTGATGACTATTTTGTCCTCTTCAGTTGTTCCGTTAGTCAGTTAGGTCCAAAACTAACGAGGTTAGTTAGAAACTTAACGAAACATGACGAAACTGATATGCTTTCATCAAAACATAAAAGAGAGATGAATAGTAGTATAATCATGTAATTATGGGTTCGTAATGGGGTGTCTACAGAGCCCCTCGGCGATGTGTCTTATGAAAGAAGAAGTGTCGTCGATAGAAAAGACATCATTCTGAACACTGGGATGGTCGTGCCGCACGGTTGCCTACGTATCTCTATCGGAGAATCAGACCAAAACGTAGTTCGACTCCAAAACACGAAAAGGTTGCTTTAGGTATTTTTAAAATCATTTTTTGAAAATCGAGGAGATTTTATTTTTGAAAAGGCAAATCCATACTGAGGAATCAAATCATGACCCAATTACGAATATACCGTCTTTTGTGGAAGTGAGGTGACGATCCTGGCGGTTCGGGACCGAGCTTTTGTTGAGGTGACGATCCTGGCGATTCAAGACCGAGCTTTTTGTTAAGTAGTACTCGACATACTACTTGTAGATGCTTGACACACCTACTTGGTGACGATCCTGGCTATTCAAGACCGAGCTTTTTGTTAAGTAGTACTCGACATACTACTTGTAGATGCTTGACACACCTACTTGGTGACGATCCTGGCGATTCAAGACCGGGCTTTTGTTGAGTAGTACTCGACATACTACTTGTAGATGCTTGACACACCTACTTGGTGACGATCCACCTGTTTGGGCGTTGAATCGGGCTTTTGTTAAGGTAAGTATTTGACATACTGACCCTAGATGCTTGACACATCTATTTGATGACGATCCACCTGTTTGGGCGTTGAATCGGGCTTTTGTTGAGTAGTACTCGACATACTACTTGTAGATGCTTGACATACCTACTTGGTGACGATCCACCTATTTGGGCGTTGAATCGGGCTTTTGATAAGGTAAGTATTCGACATACTGACCCTAGATGCTTGACGCATCTTAGATGTTTGACACACCTAACTGTTGACGATCCACCTGTTTGGGCGTTGAATCGGGCTTTTGATAAGGTAAGTATTCGACATACTGACCCTAGATGCTTGACGCATCTTAGATGTTTGACACACCTAACTGTTGACGATCCACCTGTAAGGGCGCTGAATCGGGCTTTTTTTGTTGAGTATGCTTGACGCATGGCACTTGACGTGATGGATGCTTGACGCGATGGTTGCTTGACGCGATGGTTGCTTGACGCAATGGATGCTTGACGCTTGAAGAGATGCTCGACGCACTTAATTGGATACATTGACATATGGGGAGGAAAAAATCCAAACACTCAACATGTTTGATCTAATTCTTGAAAGTAGGCACTTGACGTGCTTTACGCATTTTAATTCCTACAAGAGGGTTAGTGAAAGCATTTGCATAACAACATACATCCACTTACGCATTTTTTTGTTCAAGATGATCAATGTGCACTCGACTCCAAGAATCAGCGGGGAGAATGAGTTCTATTATGTGAGAATCGAAAATTGTTTGTGTGATTTAGATTTTGATTTAGGAGACCAACTCGTGAGGTCCATCTAAAGATCGAATGAGACAATCATCTAATAGGATTCCGTTGAGATAACCGAAGTTCAACACTAAGGTTCGAGATGCTTCGAGGATTTTTCCGTTGTCGTAGGACTTTTTTTCATCGTCAAGCCCCAAGTTTCTCATGTGATGATCATTGACTGAACAAGGTCCAAACCACTCCAATGGCTTTCGCTACGTAGAACTTATGATGTCTAATCCAAAGCACGCATTTTCCAAAGCTTCTCTTGACACTAAGCCCCAAGACTTCTTGTATGTTGTAGATGACTTCGTGAACAGGCTTGTGAGGCTGCGGTGAATTGAAGAAGGATCCCCTCCTTTTTCCCTTTGAATTTTTTTTTCTTTCTTAGTGACGCACCCTGGTTTTTGCCTAGACCGCCCTTTCGGGTTTTCAATCTAGCGGGCATCTCTTTTGCGTCTTTTGTTTTTGTGCTCTAACTTTTGCCTAGGCCGCTCTTTACGAGTTTTCAACCTAGCGAGCCTTTTTTTTTTTTTTGAAAAGTATGTGTACTCGAAGAGAACTCAGTTGGAAGAATCTCATTGAGGAGAAAGATGAGATCTCAAGTTTAGTTGAGGAGAGACGGACTCTATTCTTTTGGAAGATGATCCAAGCATTGACTCTTTTGGGAGAGTGTATTCTCTAATGATGAGAGTGAGAGGCAAAAAGGAGGAAACTCCTAATGCAGATTTGATTACTCTTGAGAGTTTGAGTAGGGATTGACTGGGGGAGGAAAGGTTAGGAAGCCCCAGTTTTGATGCTTGGATTTCAAGAGTGTGTATGAGAATGGCTAAGAAGAAGCCCCTAGACTCAACAAAGAACGCTATATGGCTCAAAGGTCTAGAAAAGTTGCTCTACTTTTAATGGACCTTGCATCATCTTAGAAATTTCTTAACGAGTCTGGAAAGAAAGCCAATCATTAGCACGACTTAAGGCTAAACATTTTTCTTTATGAATGGATGTTGAAAGTCTTCTTCTTTTGCGCTGCCATTCTGGCTTCATGGTAAGAGGATGTTGAGGGATCCTCTTTTCTTCATTGATATCACTTGACTCTTCTTCTTTGCGGGAGAGTTCTTCTTGCCTTTGTTGAAATTTCATCCTTGTTGTGGGGCGATGAAGGCTTGAGAGTTTTTCTCTCTCTTTTTTTTTTTTTTTTTTTTGATGCTCTATTTTTGTCTAGGACGATTTGAGGAGTTTCGACCTAGCGAGCTTTTTATTTTTGTACTCTCAAAGCCTTGAATTGAGTAGCCCCACTTTTCTTGGGATGAATGTTGATAGCAGCGCCTTTGGCTTCCTTCGTTTGTTGATCTTCAACTTTCAACATGAGTAATGTTTAGCCTTAAGCCTTCTAAGGATACTTTTCATTTCAAACTTGTTTAGAAGCTTCTATCTTTCGTGATGATTTAAGGAATGAGGGTCCACTATTCAACATAGATCAAATGATACTCATAAAGAAAAACAACTTTAGGGAAAGTGTTTAGAATAAAGAGATAACTTTTATTGGTAAGGAAATTCGAAACAGACTCGATAGTTCACTTGACACAAACTAGAGAGGATAGAGATGGACTAGAATGATAGAACGACTCTTCGAGAACATACTATGTTTTTTTTTTTCTCTTTTTTTTTCAAAGGAAAAGGGAGAGGACAATCGGAGCCCCAAGGTGGTGATGCTTCAGTTGATCTTGCCGGCTTCATACAAGTCTTGGATGGCATCCCTCAAATTGTAGCAATTGTTGGTGTCATGACCACTAAACTGATGGTACTCGCAAAATTTGTCGTGGTCCCAATCTTCCCTCATTTTCTTAGGATGATAGTCTTCCATTGGCTTCAGTTTTCCTTGGCCTACTAGATCATCGAACATTTCCTTAAGAGTAGCCCCACCAAAATCATGATAGGTACGACCGGTGCTCCCCTTTGTTGGACAATTCTCCTTTTCTGAATTATTTCTAAGAAGGATAAATTCATCAACTCTAAGGCCCGATTTATGGAGTTCGAGGAAACTAGGGAAGTAATTGCCGGCAAGCTTCTCTTGGTATTCTTCGCGGAGGCATTGAATTAGGATATGAATTTGTTCGTCTAGGCTTGGCCTATCAACGATTTCAATCAGTTTGGTCCTCCATCTTTTGACAAAGTCTGCGAATGACTCATTTTGTTGTTGCTTAGTTTGCTCGAGGTCCCTTCTAGTAGTGCGGTAGGTAGTGTTGTCCTCAAATTGTTCTTGGAAGGCACGACTGGCGAGTGGCCAATCAAGCCTTGTGGAGAGTGGAAGAGTCATGTACCAATCTCTAGCGGCATCATCAAGGGTTTGAGGGAAGCATTGAACTAGCAAGTTGTCATCGACACCCATAGGTAGCATGGCCCAAGAGTAGGTTTCCAAATGAGCTTTAGGGCAAGTAGAACCATTGAATTTTGCAATGTCGGGTGTCTTGTACTTTCTAGGAAGCTTTGACATGGATTGACGAAGGGTGTCATAGTTGATAGAGAGCGAGGCTCCCTTACTCACATCGAGGGATGAAAGTTTCTTTTCTAGCATTGCCATGGTAAGTGGTTCGTCCTTGCTTTCTTTCTTGGAAGCATAACTCTCATTGTAGGAGGAGGAAGATGATGAGCTAGACTCATACACCTTTTCCTTGTGCTTGCGGTGCCTTTTAGCTTTCTTAGTGTATGATACTTCGTCATCGGAAGAGGACTCATTCTCTTTCTTCTTTGAGCTTAATTCGGCCAATTGTAGTTTCATGGCTTGGAGTTCGTCAACCATGGCTTTCATTTCTCCGGCTTGGATTCTCCTTTCAAGTTCTAATCGGGCCTCCATTTCATCGGCTTGGGCTTGTAGCATTTCTTCGTATCGAATCCTTTGATCCTCAATTTCCTTTTTGAGTGCTTCGGAATTCATCGTGTCGGAAAGAAATTGAGTTGTCACCGTTGGAGAGGTAAGGGAGCTTGATGACCTTAGAGATGAACTCGAGATATCCTAACGAAACGCCTTTTCGAATATTAGCCCCAAACGATCCTAGATGGAGAAAAGGATGATGGTTAAAATTACCTCACGAGCGATTTTTTTGAAGTTTCATTTTTATTAGAGACGGAGTTTTGACTCAAGGAGGGAGCGCACATCGATCATCAATTACAAACACAGATTCTGCAATTAAAATCTCGCGCGAGACGAGGTAATCTCGCACGAGATAACCATCCGGAAAGATGGATTTTTCCTCATTTTATTTCCTAGATTCATGGTCGGACGGACGAAGATCCGTTTTCTATCTAGCATCCTAGGTAAATCTTACAGGTATACGTAATTCAAACCAAACCTAGGGACTCGGTAATTAACCATTCTTTGTAAAATAAAGCCACGTAAAATTGACCGGAAGGATTTTTTTTTTTTTAAAGGGACTTCCGAAAGGGTCATTCCGAAGGGACGTTTCCGAAGGGACTTTTTCTTTTTCCGAAGGGACTTTTCCGAATCCTTTCTCGATAGTCAATTTTACATTAACTTTATTTTGGTCAAAGATAAGAAAGATTACCAAGTCAAAACCGACCGGTCACGGAGTGTTCTTAGAAAGACAATCTACATGATATGTGGCGATGCAGGGCTGGAAGGCTAGGCTCCCCGCGATATGACAATCTAGGTGGATTGAATACGCGGAGTGGGATGATCCAACTTCGGAGAGACCGGCGACTAGGTGGTTACCGTCATCCGTCCTTAGTGTGGGTCCCGGGTTTATAGAGGGTATGTAGTGCAATGACAGATATAATATGAGTGCGCGTGTGTGAGAGTCAATCTAGGTGATAGAGTAAAATAGAAAGTTTTATTTTTTTGAAAATTAAAAGAAAAACAGATAGTGGCCGCACCAAGTGGTTGCCTACGTTTCTCCCAATTTAGGAAGACTCAGGCCGTCGTAGTTCCACATAAAGAGAGAGAAAGAGAGATAAATAATTCAATTTACAACTCCCGAATCCCCGATGGACCGGACTTCAATTAAATAAAACCCAATCGCACGCAGTTCATAAATAATAATCAATTATTTAAAGGAAACGAAGGTTCGAGTTCTACACCTTAAGGGAGGCCTTAAGATGCGGGAACTCTGCAAATAATGAATTCTAGGATCCCCCTTGCGTGTTCGGCTCTCGTCTTGGACTATGAGATGAACGGGAGAAACCAGAAAACAACCAGATTGCCGAAGCAATATCTCGCGCGGGATATGATATCTCGCCGCGAGACATGCCTCATCTGAGAGCAAAAAATTCGAATTTACAAAATTTTTGAAAACCTCTCTTTTAATTTTGACGCAAGTTTAAGCCTCTTAATTTTAAATCCCCAGCGGAGTCGCCACTGTAGCGTTGTGAGAAAATTTCATCTTTTCATCTTTTTGAGTCGCCACCTATATTATTCGTTTGGAAACATAGGAAAACCATTTTGAAAGAGATTTGGGTTCGGGGCTTAGGTTATGAAATGGGTAGGTTTAGAAGGCATCCATTTCACCCAATCCGGAGATCGGTCTTGCTAAAGAAAAGAGAGGTTTTCAATCTTTTTTTAATAAAATAATTAAAGAAGAACAAATAAACCCTAATCAATTCCTTGATTAGGAATGTCGGATTGTATGCTTCGAGATCGCCTTCATTGACTGAAGGGACTCTAGGCTAATCCTTTTGATGGGATTACACTACTCTAAAATCAATAGAGAGGTTGAGAAGAGAAACGAAAGTTTAAAGGATGATTACCTTTTGAGAAGAGATTCGGACAGAGTTTCGACTCAAGTTTAGAGTCGAACCTTGATTTGGACAGAGCTTCGCCTCGATCCTTGATTTGGATCTTGATGCGGACGGAGCTTCGCCTTGGTCCTTTGATTCGGGCTTCGATGTTTATTAATCAACAAGGTTGATGAACAAACTTTAGGAGTTGTTTGTGAGTGATTTGAAGGAGTCTTTCATGGAAAGAAACCAACAAATTGTGTGTGTTGTGTGTGTTCTTGATCAAGGATCAAAATTGTCGACCTCCGAAACACTGGAAGTCATCCAGTATTTATAGGAGGTTGGAGAGGTGAAGGTGGAGAGGTAAAATCCCCTAGGAAGGTTCCCGTAACTCGCCCGATTGGATACCCGAATTGATAAGGTTTTATCCAAAAGAGAGTTTGAAACGGAGAAGGAGAGTGATTTCTCGTGATATCCTGTCGAGGGGATATCTCGCGCGAGATATGATATCTCGTGCGAGATAACTAGTCCGATGACTATTTTGTCCTCTTCGCTTGTTCCGTTAGTCGCTAGGGTCCAAAACTAACGAGGTTAGTTAGAAACTTAACGAAACATGACGAAACTGATATGCTTTCATCAAAACATAAAAGAGAGATGAATAGTAGTGTGATCATGTAATTATGGGTTCAGAATGGGGTGTCTACAATACCAAACATCACTCATTTTTATTAAAATGAAAGCTTTTCAATGTTTTCCCCAGCGGAGTCGCCACTGAATGAACGCCCTCCGAAAAACACAATTTTTTTAGTGAGTTTTAAATTGTTTGTTTTGATCTTTTCTTTCTTTATTTTTGGAGTCGCCACGCCGTTTTTAAGGAAAACATTGAAAAACCTTCGGAAATGAGAAAATGGGTTCGGGGGTCAAGTTACGAAGTGGGAAGAGAATATGGATCTCACCCACATCGCCTCTTTCGAGACTTTCAATCAAACATTGGACAATTATAATCATTCAATAGTGTGTGTAATTTGTGTCAATCAACAAGGCATGCAAACTTGGATTTCATTGATGGCATTGAAACTGAATACAACTTGTGAGCCATGACAGGGGGCCACACCCTTACAAACGGAGACTTGCATTACAGGCAGAGATTGAGACAGTCTGCTCAGGAAGCTCGGATGTCGTTCGACACAGGACTTCCTCAGAGAGGGATGTCGGACGACATAAGGCCTCCTAGTCTGATTGTCTCTTACAACACCAAGGCTATTCTAGAATTAAAACAATATTATTTTAATTAAAGAGAGACACTATTCAGGATCTAAGACCAGTTTGAGGTTGATCGGAGTGAGCAAAGTCAATATTGACTTTTAATGATACAGATGTCGCATGGCGTAGGACGCCAAAGGCTATCCATGACACACGACAAACCGCCTCCATCAATGGGTTCCACCCAAACAGATCTTAGGCTTCCCAAATAGTGGTAAATGAACTAAAACTACTTGAACACAGCTCTGAGTCACAAAGGGGATCAATCTGTATAGATCTGAAGGCACTGAAAGCCAAATAGCTTTCTGGGAGCTCTATGTCGTATGACACAGGACCCCTTGAGGAGTCTTATATCGTCCGACATAGGTGTCCAATTTCAGAGCCCTTCAGCAGATTGATCCCACCTTGCTCTCAATGCCCAACTGAGCTACAATGTTAACTGAAAGCAGTAGAATAACAACACGACGTGAGTATTATGGGAGGATCACATGGATTTAATGGCCAAATGTGATGAATCACATGTTTATGGCCATTATCATGTAGCCATCACCTCCTAACTCAAACAAAACTAACCAATATACAAACTTTAATGCAACTAAAGCTACCAAATGTCCAGATCTGAGGTGAGGAGATGTGAATATGGAAGATTCACATCTCCACCACCTTTGTCATGCAAAAATCCTAAATATTCACATGTTATTCAACAATAAAGCATGCAAGATAATATGGAAGAGCAAGCAAGAGGTAATCAGAGAGAGAGAGGATTTAGTAGCTACCTATTGCAGTCCACAAGGTAAAAGAACCAGTAGTATTATGTTTACCCCTTCAAAACACCAACAAAGGAGCTTCTTCTTTGGTTCTTAGCTTGGATGTGTGTGTATGTGAGGAGAGAGGTGAGTGTGTGTGTGAGAGAGAGAGAGAGAGTGAGTGTGTATTTTAGCAGAGTGCCTTTACTTGCCAAAAGTCCCCTCTAAAATGATCAGCCATGCCCTTTATTTATAGGCATGTTGATGGGAGGTCCTATGTCGGACGACAGAGGGCGTTAACCGCCTTTGGGTGGCCCTATGTCGGACGACACCGGTCAACATTATGACAAAGCTGGGCCGCAGGAAGGCAGGCCCAATGGATTAAATAATAAAATGGATAATTGGGCTCAAAAATGCATTTTAGCAAATAAATGAGCCCAAAAATCAAGGAAAGTGGACCCAAAAACACGATTTCGGGTCGGGGTACTCACAGCCCCTCAACCAGTTTGCCGACCAAATCTACATCCTCAGGTACATCTTATCCTTTAGCACACTTTGTCAATTGCTCTAGATTTTTTGTCGCACATCGATGCTTTTTGGCTGTAGTGGACACAGGAGTTTAGCCCACACATTATTCTGAAGCAGTTAGGTCACCACAATGGTGTGAAGCCATGAACAACGAACTTGCGGCTCTTGATAAAAACGGGACATGGGATCTCGTTGATGCTCCAGTTGGCAAGAAAGTTATTAGGAACAAATGGGTATACAAAATAAAGCAAAAATCAGATGGCACAATTGAGCGTTATAAAGTGCGCTTAGTAATTTTGGGAAATCGACAAGTTGAGGGAGTGGACTTCACTGAAACTTTTGCTCCCACAATTAAAATGGTGACCGTTCGAGTTGTTTTAGCTGTTGCTGCAGTTCGTAAATGGGATCTTCATCAAATGGATGTGCATAATGCATTTTTACATGAGGACCTTGGAAAGGAGGTGTACATGAAGGTACCTTTGGGGTACCATACTACTTTGCCTGGGAAAGTTTGTAAACTCAACAAATCTTTATACGGGTTACAACAAGCGCCTCGTTGTTGGTTTGCAAAACTCTCCACCGCCTTGAAAATTAAGGCTTCGTACAATCATATTCTGATTACTCTCTCTTCTCCTATAATGACTCAAAATGAGAGATACACGTTCTCGTCTACGTTGATGATTTAGTTATTGGTGGAAATAATTTTGTTGCCATTTGTCGGTTCAAAGACTACTTGAGCCGCTGTTTTCACATGAAAGACCTCGGTCGACTGAAATACTTCTTAGGGCTGAAGGTTGCTCGTAGCTCAGTAGGCATTTTCTTGTCACAACGAAAATATACCCTTGATATATTGTCCGAAACTGGAATACTTGGTCCTCGGCCTGCTACCACCCCTATTGAACTAAATCATCGACTTGCTCTCAGTAAGGATGCCAAGTTGCGTGATCCTGAACCATATCGTCATCTTGTTGGCCGCTTGATTTATCTTGCTGTTACCATACCGAAATTGTCTTACAGTGTTCACACTTTAGCTCAGTTCATGACCAGCCCAAAGAAGGCTCACTGGCAAGCCGCTCTACGTGTTGTTCGGTACCTGAAAAATCACCCTGGACAGGGCATTCTCCTGCGTGCTGGCTCCAATCTCCATCTTCGGGCCTATTGCGACTCTGATTGGGCTAGCTGCCCTCTCACTCGATGCTCTTTGTCAGCTTATTTTATTTTCCTCGGTTGTTCTCCTATTTCATAGAAAACTAAAAAGCAAGTAACGGTATCTCATTCTTCGACCGAGGTCGAGTATCGTTCCATGGCCAGCACTACTTGTGAGCTGAAATGGTTACGGGGACTTCTAGGCTCCCTTGGCATCTCACATCTCTCTCCTATGACACTTCTTTGTAACAGCCAACCCGCGCTTCACATTGCCCGCAATCCAGTCGCTCACGAACGAACTAAAAATATCGAGGTTGACTGCCATTTCGTACGTGATGCTGTTCAGTCCGGCCTCATTATGCCCACTTATGTCCACACTTCAATGTAGCTGGCGAATATTCTTACTAAGGCTTTGGGGTCCAGGCAGTTTCTTATGCTCCTTGGCAAGTTGGGCGTTTGTGATCTTCACGCTCCAACTTGAGGGGGGTATTGGGAGGATATCTACGATATCGTTGATATCCTACATTATTTCCGCTATTGTTATATGTACAAATATTTACCCTTATTTGATTGGCTGTAAATTAGGAAGAGATATAGCTAATGTAAAATAGGAAGAGATAGAGTATCATTTGTTTAGGGATACATTCCATTGATGATAGAACTCTAGTCGTATATATTGTACACAGGAAGCTTGAATAAGATTAAGAAAATTCCTCCAATTCCTACGGTTCTTAACTATAATCCTATGGGTATAATTATAACTACCCACAATCCTTGTTTGAGTAGTACTAGATAATATTATTCTGCATGTGCGCTTCATAAGCATGCTACTCGGCATACGATGGTTGGTCGGCCTGATTTGATGCCGAGAAAGAGAATGGTAAGAATGTGGAAGCCCGTTTTCTTGATTTGCTGATAACTGAGTAGGGAGCTACTCGTATTCAAATGAGGCCTAGTTCGGCCTGGCTGTATGCCTTGCTCGTCATATGAGAGTTGTGCCTCGTCAGAATATATAATTGTTGTGCCTTGGTCATTATTCTCTCTTTTATATCTAGGTCGATATAGTAGGAATAACGAGTAGGTATGACGAGCAAAGTTAGGGAAGGCTCGCTCCCTTTGTCGTAATTGAGTATCGTATGGATTGATTATATTTTTGGCTCAATCCATTGGCGGTTTCCCGGCTATGATCCACGTTCATATCTCGTTTATACCGTTCACTTTTATTTTCATATATTTCATTTTATTAAGAGTAATATTGTTAGTCTAACCTAGCCCTTTACCTTTTGTTTGTACATACAGAATGTTGCACTTAGTTTGGCTGATAGTGGGAATTATATCAAATTTTATATGCACCGTTACATTTCTGTTGTTCATTCAGCTTTCTTCTATACATCAACTATTTAAAGATATCGTTGGAGTCGGAGATTCTCTATTGTCTTTTTTCGTTCAACTTTATTGTCTTCTAATTGCATATATTGACGGCCGACATAAACCAATGTTTCTTTTGGGACCAAACATTAAATCGGTCGAACAAGTGATCTCAGTGATAGTTTCTGCAATTTTGGGACATCTTCTTGAAGGCAATATTATGTGGTTGATTATCCTAGTAACATTGACCATTGATCTCAATGTATTTAAGAAGTTATGATGCTGCCATCCAAAAACAATGGTTGTACAGGAAACTGATCTTGAGGACACTCCGGCTGCTTCCTTCTTCGTCTAACCGCCTACACACAAATAACCACGTAAACTAGGTCGGGGGTGGCTCCAGCGAAACCCCTCCGGCGTGAGAGTAAGGTTAACAGGTCACGAAAATGATAACATCAATGGAAAACCTAGAGAGAGAGAGCTTAGAGAGTAGAGAGACACACCATGCAAATGAACGATTCATCTATTTATACTCCCAAACCCCCATGTACCTTGCACATGGGGAGGACACTTTTCAATCATCCACTTAGGGTCCCCAACCAACCTCAAGTTAGTGGGATTTCACTATTCACCTTGTCCAATCAAGCTACAGTTAAGTATTTTTCCATGACGCGGGATCACCTTTCCCATAAGCCGCAAGCGACAATCAACAGACTAGTGGCCATGTTCACATTGTCTCCAACTTCCATTATGTCGACAACGTGCTCCCCGCCTTCGGCCATACTATCGATGTTCCTTCGTTTCTCCAAGGTACCAATCTCGACCTACTTACTCTCGCATGTCGCCTATACGGGGCCGCCTTATCCCGCACGCCTCTTCCCGCTCTGGGGCATACAACGAGGCCTATCTTTAAACAAACTTGTCCCATTAAGGCATGTTGGGCCTATTTTTCCGATTAGGCCCAATCCTATTTTTCATTATCGCATCAGAAGCCTCCAATTTCGAGACCTGGATTATTCATGATCCAGGCGAGAAATTCCGTAGGTCGCTTAAGATTTTCCATCTCGCCATTCCCCTTCAAGGTGAGAGATAGGAATCTCAATTGACACCTACACTGCCACGTGTCCACTCAGGGTTGACGGGTCTGGGCGGTTCGTCAGATCCGTACATCACCTGGGTTTTCGAGCCTCTCCATAAATAACCACATTAAAAGGGGAGGGAATTTCAAAATTCGAATGGCATTTATTTTCTAGTAAACACCCCAAACACCCCTTTGTCTCCACTGCCCCTTCATCTCCATTGTGCTAAGGCCAGTCCCAAGTTTCTCATTCTTCACTTTTTCAGTTACCTAGCCTCCAATTTCTCTCTATTTCTCCGGCGAACCATTTCCTGAGAAAACCCTTTTTCCTTCCTATTTTCACCATTTTCACCGTTTGTTTTACATATTTCTTCGATCTACTCATGATTACGGTTACGATCCCTCGATTTGGGGTTTCCCAGGTGCATTTCTGGCAATTTTCTTCACATCCTTGAAGTTTTCGGCCACAATCCGGCCAAGTTCATCGTCTCCGTCAATTTCTTTAAACTTTCCCAGGTAAATGCTTGATTTCTCGCATTTTTCTTACTTTTCGCTTTTTACTTCCATCTTTACTATCTCGCTTCATGGCGAGAACTAAGTCTTGTACAAGAACCGTTAGGTTTGGGCAATGTTCGAGAACTGGGGGGTACTATAGGGTTGACATGGGGGTCTGGGCAAGGATCCCGCGCGAGGATCTTAACTTTATGCTCATGCGATATGATGTTGATGTCGCCGTTCTAGATGCCTTAGAAATTAGGGGTCCTCCCTTTTTACACAAGTCTGCACCAATGCAAACCTTCCATAACACTTTTGAATTATGCTCGCACATTTGCGCTTTTTATCATTCCCGCTTTGAATCCAATGTTTCAGATACTGACTATGCCGCAGCCCCCAATTTACGTAGTCGTCGCTTCTATAAACAGGTTCGTTCCAGCTCCAGCGAGAGGAGCGATATGTCTTCACCAATTGTACGTCTAGCCATGATGTCTCGGACACTCTTGCCGCGGAGACATCATCCCAACCCCAGGTTTCTTCTGACCATCTTCTTATCACCAATGTCGCAACGCCCAGCACTTCAACTGATTCCCAAACTCCTTTTCATGTCACATTTGGCATCAATCACAACATTTATCACATCAAACCTTATACTGGCGATTTGAATCTTGTCGTCATGTGACAACGAACTGATGGGGCTATAGCGTACGTCTCTCAATTGGAAGCTGGCCTTAGGTTTCCCATAGACCCATTTATCTGCGCTTTTCTTCACAAAGCCCAAGCTGCTATAGTGGACCTCCACCCTAATGTTTTTCGCGTTTTAACCAGCTACATCGTTATATGTAGGGCCCTGAGACACGAACCTTCTATCCCTCTTTTTGTTCACCTTTTTGAAGGTTACACCGCCGTCTCCACGCGAGAAGGTGTCATCAAGAAACGTTTGTCTATCAAGTATAGAAAACCAAAGATCCTTACTCCCCTTCCTGGCAAAGTACATAATTGGCAATCCAAGCCATTGTTCATTACTTCCCGCATCGGATGGACTCACTCAGGTGGCGACTTGAGAGAGATCATCCCAAAAATTGAGTCCAAGAAAGCCTTAGTTTCTGGGGATATCCGCCTAAAGGAACGTATCTTACAAGTTCTCGCCGACGCGTCTGACACCGGCTTAGCCCTATTTTCGAGGCGAGAAATCATTTCCAGCCCTTCCCTCTTGCGAGAATTTGGGTTCCCTAATTTTACTTACCCCACTGACGAATCCCGCATCACAATTCTCCATACCGCCCCATATTCCGGATGGGACCTCCACTCCAAAGATCGCTTGGCTTCAGAATGTGGGCCTTGTCAGCGAGAAGGTCGTTGCTGCAACGCTATGTACGATGTATATAGTATGGGTTCTCGCCTACTTTGTTTACCTTAATGCTTTAAATAACGTATCCTCTTTATTCTCGCAGAATTCAGAACCATGTCGCTGGCCCAACGTCGAGATGCTCTTACCAATATGGATGGCCGCCGCAAAAGGCTAGCTGATGCCCGGCAAGCCGCCCTCAGCCAAACTGCGGAGAAATCAATCCCAATTTTAGTCCATGGCGATGACTCCGATGCCATTGACAAAGAGAAAAAGGCTGCCGCTGCAGAAAAGGCCACTGGGAAAGCCGTTGCTGAGCCTTCCCGCAGGCCAAGGAAACCCAAGACCCCGGCACGGGGAACTGGCCTCAACCCATTCGTCCACCAATTCTTTGCAAAGGTTCTTAAGACCACAAATTAGTTCATCCTTGCTGAACTCCTTACTTTGTTCATCCTTTTGTGAACAACCTGCATCCATGTTAACTGAACCCACAAAACAAACAACATTTATCAAGTTAAATTTTGTATACCTGTTGGATGATATCTCAGGTGCTATCCCAATTTGGATATCACATGAGGTATCACTGACAGAGTCTGAGTCACAATTTGTGGCCATCATTGCTGTTTGATCTGAATCTTCAGATTGGTTGGTCTCCTCATCTTCATTGTCACTGAGGGATACCCATAGGTTCTTCCCCATATTCCTTAGAGTATTGGCACACTCATTTGAGTAATGACCCCATCCAGAGCATGCATGACATTGGATTGATTCAATGTATTTCAGATCAGATCTAGATTGATCTGATGATGCTCTCTTTATGGGACCACCTTTCTGAGTAGATGGAAATGTCCTCTTCGACATTGAATTGTACACCTTGGTTTATTGCTCTATAGCCTTTACCTGCACATTTTCTTTGTTAAATTTTCATAACATAGAGTTATATTTCCTAGCAAGCAAGGCAACACTGGCTTCTTCACCTAATTCCTCAAAAATTTTGTCATCCTCGTCAGTAGATACACTAGAGGATTGAACTTTTAAAGCAACACTCTTGCCTTTAGAAGCTTCACTTTGCTCAGCAAAGTTTGACTCAAAATTTTTTAAATGCTCATTAAGGAATTGATGTCCATAGTAGAAATATTGTGATCCTCTTCTATAGATGAAACATTCATATTAAAACGCTCAGGGAGAGTTCTGATAGCCTTTGAAACCAATTGTTTGCTTGTAAAAGGTTCACCTAAGAGTTGACACTCATTAGCAATGTCAAACAATTTTTCAAAATAAGAGGAAATGGTATCATTTTTACCCATTCTCAACCTTTCAAATTTGCCAGTAAGACCTCTAAGTTTGTTTTCACGCACACTAGAATCACCTTCACAAAACCTTTGTAAAATATCCCAATGACACCTAGACCAAGCACTTAGTATCGTCAAGTGACCTGCTCTGATACCGATTGAAATTGTCACGTCAAGAATCACAAGTGATATCCAAGGTGATAACAGCACCAACGATAGCACTTGGGATAGCACACACACACTTCAAAAATAAAACAATTTTGTAAAAGAGATTGCAGCGGAATAATAACACAAAAATTGTTTTTCTCGAGTTATATAAATAATATAACTTGAGAGTGCCTCTTAGGCAAAACTTTATAATCACTTTATAAAATAATTACAAAAGCCGAAATGTTTCCTATGGCTATAACACTATGAGCTCTATGGAACAAGAGATAAAGAACAAAATCCTATCCTAGCCTTCACACAACTTGATACCAATGTAATTGTCACAACCCTGAACCTAGGCACAATTTTGGTCACACGTGAAGCACGTGGGGTTGGGTATGCCTTGCATATCATCCTTGGTTTGCTAGCATTTGATTTTCTTGCATGTTCATTTGAGGCATTTTGATGAACGATGTGCTTTTAGATGTTATAATTTGATTTAATCATATAATGTCTAAATAAAGTAAGTTGTGTAGTTTCTTAGTAACACTTGATTTTTATGAATTGAAGGTGTTATAAAGTTCGAGGAGCTTGAGTGTAGTTTAAAAGCTTAAGGTAGTTGTTTGTTGGTTTGCAATCTTGAAGGAGATTGATTGTAACTATGTGATATATATCCTTTGTAAAGCTTCTTCAAGAAGCATAAATGTTCCTCAGTCTTCTACTCTCTTCTCTCAGGCATGTAAGTTCCCAAACCCTTGTTTAACATCTAAAATTCATAGAAATCCAGTCCTTGATCTGTGGTTCATTCCAACCTTGAATTCTTGCTGAGGAAAGTGTTTTGATTAAGAAGATTCGATTATATCTTTCTTTTGGCTTGGTAAGTTGTTATGTCCTTTTGTTATAATTGTTCATAAAATGATTAAACTGGTTAATATGATGTTAATAACAAGTTGTGAAATGATGAAAACTTCAGCTGGGGTTTGAAAATGGTAACAAGCTTAGTTGGTGTGATTACCTTGGCAAAAGGTGGTATTATGGATTGATAATTATTGTATCCATGTTATTTATGTGTTATAGGGTAGGAAGGGAGTAAATTAGAGTCCAAAACCAGGTTGATGGACAGTTGAAAGTTGGTTTACAGTAGTTGAAATAAGCCTGGAAACTGCAGTTGTTGGTGTTGTTGTTCTTGCTGCTTGCTGATGCAAAACCGTGGCTTCAGGTGAGGGGCACGACTCGTGCCCATGAGCACGAGTCGTGACCAAGCTGAGGAGTCGTGGATCACTAGTCGTGGCCATGGAATCAGTCGTGCAGGGGAGATTCACGACTCGTGCATGCATGCACGACTCGTGACCAGAACAAGGGTCTGGGGTCAACTTTGAGGCCTTGTAGACCTAGGTAAATGGATAGGGCTTGAACTACTATTTAACTATACTTGTAGTACAATTTTAGTACAATATTGTAGAGCTTGGAATTGGCCAAAAAGCTATTGGAAAGGTCTTTAACTAATGGCCCAAAAATGCTTGAAGGGCAGTTATGCGCGTGAACTGTTTCTCATCTGCAGTTTTGATCCTTTTTCTAGGTATTGAAAACCTACAACTTAGAATGGAACAATTTTTCACCCTAAATATAGTACAAATTTAGTAATATATAATGGAGTTTGAAATGGGCCAAAATGAATTATGGAAGGGCTTTAAATATTGATCCAAAAATGCTTGAAGGGCAAGTATGGCACTTGAACCATTTTTAATCTGCTGTCCTTGAACCAAGTTTGAAGCCTTGTGAACCTATTTTAATGGACATGTATTGATACACTCTTTAACTAGGATTTTAGTACATGTTTAGTACTACATTGTGGAACTTGGAATGGTCCAATTGGATAATGGGAAGTGCCTTAAATAATGTCGTGAACTTGCTTGAAAGGCAGTTTTTGAAACTTGAACCAAAGTTTATAAAACTTGGTATTTGAACTTGGAACCAAAAGGGAAGTTTCTTAATGTTGTATTGTGATGGCGTAGGGCTACTTATATGTTATTGTACCCCTACGTGATGACCTATGTAGGGTTAATTGCTCTATAGTGCCTAGAAATGAATAGGGCATTACTTCCTTGGTTTGAACAGGAGGGATAACACCCTGTTTTTGGTTTCCATAGTATGAAATGAAGTTGTAAGGCTTATTTGATATAAATCGTCCCATAAGTGCTTAACCTGCTCATAGTTGATTGTGTGCATAGAGTTTCATACGTGTTGCAATCGTTTTTTTTAGTTGAGCATGAGTTTTAATACCATGTCCTTGGATTGTGTTGTTATTCAATAGTGTTGAAATACATGTGCACTATTGTGATTGATTTAACATGAGTTATAGTTCCATGTTATGTATATTGATGTCCCATAGGGTGGACTTATGTTCAAGTATCTGTTATGTACTTGACTATGATGGTATCAGCTGATCATTGTGGGGGTATATGGGATCCGAACACTTATGAGAAGATATTTCATAAGTTGTTTAGATTGCCTTATACCTGTGACCTCTCCCCCATCCTGCGGGCCACGGTCCTGGGGTAAGGCAGTGCTCTTCGCGTATATGTGCGGTCAGGCACAAATAGCTGATAACTTATATGGATCTCTGTTCGGGGTCATATAAGACGTGAATAAGCACTAGCATTTCACGAGAGCGGAGTAACCCTCCCACCGTTGTACTACATATGATTCAGATGGGAATGGTAAGGGAAAGGTAACATAAAGTGTTTACTGTTTTTCCCAATGTGAGATTAGCAACTTGATTGTATGTTGCATTGTATGAGACTTATTGGTCAGATGGAAAAGGTAACATAACATGTTTACTGTTTTCCCAACGTAATCATTGGGCAACTTGTTTGGTGTTGCATAGATGTTGTTGAGCAACTTGTGTGTGTTGCATATTATATGAGCAACCTATGTATGTGTCAGTCTGTCATAGACTTCATCGGGTCGTGGAAAAGGTAGGGAAAGGTAACGTAAAGTGTTTACTGTTTTCCCAATGTGATATTAAGCAACTTATATATGTGTTGCATATTGTATGGCATATTGTTGCATACATAATAGCTTTGTTAATGTTAGATCATGTGTTGTCATGAATGTCATCCCAAGTGTTGCAAACCAGTGTTGCCACTGGTGTTGCCAAAAGTGTTGCCATTTGGAATTGGCGACACTGAGTTAGTTACTGTATTTTTCACAAATATTAATGGGTAAATTAATGTTTATATAACAGTAGTTAGTCACCTTAAAATGAGCTTAAAATCAGCAAATGTAAATGTACTGTGCGTTAATTACGAAGAGGAGGAATTAACAAATAAACATGTGTTTATTTGTTTAATTTATGACCAAGCAAGGAGATATTTTATTCAGCTATTCTGGGGGAGAACAAGTCAGAGTACAAGGCAATCAAAGCTAAGAGGTACAAGCATGAGAAGCAAGAGAAGACTAGGTCTCCTACAATGAAGGCGAGAAGGCATAAAATGAGGAAACAAACTCAAAACCAAGTTAGCCGATCATTTGAGTAGGCTCCAAGACTTTGTGGCCTATAAATAGTGCAGTGGATCTTCATTGAAGATCATCCAATTCGTAAAACGCAAATCCGCACAAGAAAAGTAGAATTCTCGCTCAAGTGTTGCCATTCAAAGGTCGGCAACACTTTGTCCAACACTCGAATATTTCATATAGATTTTTATATTTTTGTGAGGTTTTGAGTGTTTATTTACCGAGAGAATTTGTGTATGTTGTTCCTTATATCGTGGTTCGTTTATCATTAAGGAACAACCTCGACCTTGTATTGAATTCATATTATTAATAGAAAGGTCTTGCCTTTATAGGCACCCATCAAGTTATATATTTATATAACTTGATAAAAATTATATTCTTGTGTATTGCTTTAATTCTTCCGCTGCAAATTATATTTATTTCTATTGATTTGTGCTTTTTCTAGAATTGGTGAATGTGTTGTTGTTAGTGTCATCAACACTAAGAACAACACCGTGAGTTTTATCTCACCTTGTGAGTTTCGTCTCATAAGTTCTTAGCCATAGACAATTTCAATTGGTATCGTAGCCTAGCACTTGATATACTAAGTGTTTAGATCCTTTTGTCATGGCTTATGATCCCGCAAACCCTAATCAAAAGAGATTACCGGTTTTAGACGGATCTAATTATGCTTATTGGAAGATTCGCCTACGCTCGCATATCAAATCAATTGATCTGCGGGCTTGGCGATCTATTTTAAATGGTTATTCTGTTCCAATGCTTCCTCCGGATGACGATGGTGACGTTCAAGTCAAACCCGAATTCGAGTGGACAATTGAAGAGAATAATCTTGCTAGTTTCAATGAAAAGGCACCGAATGCCATCTATGAATGGGTTGACATGCATATGTTCAAACTCATTCAAAATAGTCCCTCTCGCAAAAGATGCTTGGGATACTTTACAAAGATTTTGTGAAGGAGATGGCGGTGTCCGAGAAACAAAGCTTAGAGGTCTCACTAGTAGATTTGAAAGATTAAGAATGGGTGAAAACGAAGACATCTCGTCTTATTTTGAAAAGTTGATTGATATTTCAAATGCTTGTCAAGTATTAGGGAGCCTTTTACAAATAAACAACTTGTTTCAAAAGCTATTCGTACTCTTCCCGAACGTTTTAATATTAAAGTTTCAAATATTGAAGAGGCCCATAATCTTTCAACAATGGACATCAACTCCTTAATGAGTATTTTGAAAAACTTTGAGTTGAATCTCAATGAACAAACGGAGGCTTCTAAAGGCAAGAATATTGCCTTAAAAGTCGAATCTTCGGACACATGTGTGGACGATGAAGATGAAGTCTTCGAGGAGTTAGATGAAAATACTAGTGTAGCTTTACTTGCAAAGAGATATAATTCTATGGTTAGAAAATTTAACAAAGTGCAGGTAAAGGCTAAGGACCAAACGGCCAAAACCTCTAGTTTTGTGCCAAGGAGAAGTCCTCCTCCAAATCAAAAGGATATCCCACCAAGGCGTGCATCCTCGGAAAAGATCCGGTCCGATCCTAAGTACATTGAATCTATTCAATGTCATGCTTGTTCCGGTTGGGGTCACTATGCCAATGAATGTGCTAACACCTTGAGAAAGGCGGGCAAAAACTTGTGGGTATCTCTTAGTGATGGAGAGGAGGAAGGAACGGAGAAAGAAGAACAGACGGAGCAAGTAGTCATGATGGCCACGGTAGAGGAGCTACCTTCGACTGAGAGTGTTACTTCAAGTGTCATTACAGCATTTGACAACACTTGACACAACATTGGTGACTTCTTCGTAAAGTGTTGCCCCAAGTGTCGTCCAAGAATTGGCAACACTTGGCACAACACTCACAGGTATGATTCTTTAAATGATCTTAATTTGCATGGTTCAACCGATTTAAATTCAGAAGAGATTATAGAGGATGATCTTGATAAAGATGAACTTATTTGTGAATTAAAAAACCTCTATAAATCTCTCCTCGTGGAATGGAAAAAGGAGAATAAGATGGTGGTTTTCTTGAAAAAGGAAAATCGGGATCTTAAGAACTCCTTGACTCGGCTAGAAGCTCAACTCGGTAGGAGAGACTTGGATCTTGATAAAATCAAGGCCAAACTCAACCTAGCCGAATCCACCTTCAAAAAACTCAACACGAGTTCATCCAAATTGGATGAAATACTCAAATTGAGTAAGCCTACGAAAGTCGGGGTCTTGGGTTCCAAGAATCACTTGAAAGTATTACCTCTTCCTTGTTTGATGTTGAAACTAAAAATTGTTTTGTAAAAGAGCGTGTCAAGGAAAAGGGTAGCACTTCTAGTGATTCCTGCCGATCAATCCAATGAGTGTGGATCTTTTGTCCACAAAAGGCCGGACATTTAAAACAGGATTGCATTTTCCTACAAAAGAAAATGTCCAGTCTTCAAGTGTCGCCTCAAGTGTCGCCGGTTTCTCGGGGCAACACTTATGGCAACACTGGTGAACAGAAATCCAGATTTTCAAAAAGGGTTGGTTACCCAAGGAAAAGCGAAATGCTATGTTGTTTATACGGCCTTAAGGACTAACATTGCGGGAACTTGGTACTTTGATAGTGGTTGTTCACGTCATATGACTGGTACAAAATCATTCCTACCGAGAGTACCAACCTATTCAAGGAGGCTCGGTGACTTATGGTGGTGGAGGCAAGAGTGAAATAGTTGGTAAAGCGAACACTTTGGATATTGTTGGTTTTCCTCCTTTGAAAAATGTCTTGCACGTAGATGGTTTACTTGCTAATTTAATTAGCATTAGCCAACTATGTGATGACAATTTGGAGGTAAAATTCAATAAAAATACCGTGAAGTGTTTGATAACACTAACTTTTGTGTCATGACTTGGAATAAGATCAAGTGATAATTGCTATCTGGTTGGTAATAAATCGGTGTGCAATTTGACAAAACTTGATGATATTAGGTTATGGCATCAAAAGTTAGGTCATTCTCATTATAGGAATCTTGAGAAGATTATCAAACATAATGCCGTCAAAGGTGTTCCTAAACTAGACCTCAAAAACACCGTGATGTGTGGTGACCGTCAAAAGGGTAAGCAAACTCGTGTTGCTCACAAGAGTTGAACAACACAATGAGCAACACTCGTGGAACAACACATTGTTTTCGGCTTCTACACATGGACTTGATGGGTCCTATTGAGGTAGAAAGCTTGGGAGGTAAGAAGTATGTTTATGTAATAGTTGATGATTTTTCTAGGTTTACATGGGTGTATTTCTTAAGAGAAAAATCTGAAACTTTTGATAAATTTACTCACTTAGCCTCTAAAATCAAAAACATGTTTTGTTCTCCTATTTTTCGAATAAGATCCGATCATGGTAGAGAATTTGAAAACATCTCCTTTTCTACTTTTTGTAGTAAAAGGGGATACACCATGAAGTTTTCAGCACCCAAAACACCACAACAAAATGGTGTTCTTTGAAAGGAAAAATAGGACTTTAATGGAAATGGCTCGTGTTATGCTAATTGCTAGAAATATTTCTAAAGGTTTTTGGGCCGAAGCATTAAACACAGCTTGTCACACTACAAATAGAGTTTTCTTAAGACCCGGTACAACTATGACACCCTATGAGATTTTAAATGGAAAGAAACCTACGGTTCACTATTTTCATGTGTTTGGGTGTTTGTGCTACATTTTAAATGACCGGGAATACTTAGTAAAACTTGATTCGAAGAGTGACAAATCCATCTTTCTTGGCTACTCTCAAAACAGTCATGCTTATCGTGTCTATAATTTGAGGTTAAAGTAATTCAAGAATCGGTAAATATTGAATTTAACGATTACTTGAGTGCCACGGAGAACCGGTGATGATATACCTCGACTTTACTAGAAGAAGTCGAACAAAGGGCTGGAACAGAATCGATTCAGCCATTGCAGCCACAGATTCAAGTGTTGCTCCAAGTGTCGCCCTGAAATGGCAACACCTCGAGGCAACACGGGAGAACAGAACAGTGGCTGGAAATTTCGAGAGCGGTGACTCGGAAGGAGAAGATGGATTGGTGTACCATCAAGGCGGGAGAGATCCCGGCTCGAATTAGAAATTATCATCCCATTACTCAAGTAATTGGTGATGTTAATGAAGGGGTTAGAACAAGGAACAAGGAGCCGGTTGATTACAGAGATATGGTTAGGTATGTGTGTATGTCCTCCACATACTCTCGGGTAAAACACTCTGTTTCGTTTCCTCTGTTGAACCAAAAAATGTGATTGAGGCCTTAAATGATAAATTCTGGATTCAAGCTATGCAAGAAGAGCTTGAACAATTTACCCGTAACGAGGTTTGGTGTTTAGTTCCACGTCCTTTAAATACTAACATTATTGGAACTAAATGGATTTACAAAAACAAATGCGATGAATTGGGTAATATTGTTCGTAATAAAGCTCGTCTTGTGGCTCAAGGCTATACACAAGTGGAAGGAATCGACTTTGACGAGACCTTTGCACTGTGGCTAGAATTGAGTCAATAAGACTTCTTCTTGCTATAGCACATCGTTATCTCAAAAATCACATTGCACCAAATGGATGTCAAAGCGGCTTTCTTGAATGGGTACTTAGATAAAGAGATCTATGTTGAGCAACCCAAAGGGTTTGAAGACTCATTCCACCCGAGACCATGTATACGAACTTGATAAGGCCTTATATGGCTTAAAACAAGCTCCTCGTGCATGGTATGGGCGTCTAACAAGCTTCCTTCTTGAATATGGATTTGTTAGAGGAGAAGCCGATAGGACATTATTTATTCTTAGGGAAAATAAAGAGCTTGTCATTGCTCAAATCTATGTTGATGACATAGTTTATGGTTCCACATCTAAAACTTGTTTACAAAATTTTGTGGAAGCTATGACATCTACATTTGAGATGAGCATGATAGGAGAACTTAATTATTTCCTAGGATTGCGGGTGAAACAATCGAATGATGGAGTCTTCATCACTCGAGCAAGTATGCTAAGAGTCCGGTGAAAAGATTTGGATTGGAGAGTGCCAAGAGCTCTAAAATACCTATGGGATCATCTCTTAAGGTAACCAAAGATCGGGCGGGGAAGATGTTGATCCAACTCTGTATAGATCCATGATAGGTAGTCTTCTTTATCTTCTTGCCGGTCGTCCCGATATAATGTTCGGCGTAGGTGTTTGTGCTAGATATCAATCTGCTCCTAAAATTTCTCACCTAAATCTTTGTCAAGAAAATCATCAAGTATGTGTCTGGACAAGTGAATTAGGAATCTGGTTCACCAAAGACACTAATACCAACTTAGTTGGTTTTAGTGACTACGATTGGGCGGGGATATAGATGACGAGAAAGAGTACTAGTGGGGGTTGTTTTTCTTGGGTAATAATCTAGTGTCATGGTACGATCGCAAGCAAAGCTGTGTTTCTCTCTCGATCGCTGAATGCGAATATGTGGCGACGGGGAGTTGTTGTTCACAACTAATATGGTTAAAACACATGCTTGATGACTATGGTCTTGATAGTAATATCTTGACCATGTATTGTGACAATCCGAGTGCTATAAATATCTCCAAAAACCCTGTACAACACTCACGCACTAAGCACATTGATATCCGCCATCATTTTTTAAGAGATTTAGTAGAAAAGGAATTGATCCAAATAGAGCATATTGATACAAAACATCAACTTGCTGATATTTTGACCAAAGCCTTGGACCATGAGAGATTTTCAAGTTTGAAAAAATCTCTTGGTCTATGTTTTCTATAAATCTGTTAGTGTTGCCGTCAGTGTTACCAACACTGTCAGCAACACTTTGTATGAGTTGTATATTATCTTTAAAAAAAAAAAAATTATAGCTAGTTTAATCCCAAATGGGGGGCATTTATCGACCTTTTTGTTCTAGTATGTGTACATTCTTAAGGTTAACATTTTTTTTTATAAAATACCCCTTTGTGCTAAAAAGTGACAAAGTCACTCATATTGTTGTTGATATTAAAAAAAAAGGGCAAAGCTTGTGAAAATTCCCAAAGGAAATATAATGTAGTGTTTTATACTAAGTATTAGGGACATGGAGCTCGCTACTACAGTGTACCCTACTTGAAAGGTATAAAACTTACTAATTGTAGCTTTACACTTTAATAAAAAACTCGGGGCACGGAGCTCGCTACTACGATGCTTCCTTGTAAATAAATAAAGTGTAAAGTGTGCTTAAAAATTGCCTAAGAAAGTATAGTTATATATGTTAAAAAATATCAAGGGGATTTTGTTTAAAAATGTTGTCTTGTGTGTCACGCAACATTGCTAGTAACACATTAGTAGATGCTACATTAATTTTTTATTTTTCTTATTTTTGTTTTTGTTAATTAAATTTTAAATCTCCAAAAGTCTATTTGCTTATATTTAGAGTTTGTGAAATTTAAAAGGTTTTTAGCAAAAATTTTTATTTTTGTCAATCTAAGTGTAATTTTGTAATATCTATTTTTTAAAATTCATCTCTTTGAATTTTGAAAAACACAATTTTATGGATATTACTAAAATTATGTTTAGTTATTATTAAAAATTATAAAAATTATAAAAAAAAAAAAAAAAAAAAAAAAAAAATTTAAAAATGTCGGATATCGACTTGAGTTTGTTGGGATTTTTGAGAGATAAGTGGAGATTTAATTAATTTGACATTGTCAAATCAATTAAATCCTACCACTATTCACTCATTAAAACCACTCCTAAAACCCTCTCTCTCTCTCTCTCTCTCTCACCGTGTTCTCTCTCTCTCTAGGCGTTGAACAAAACCCTTCCCCTGTTCCCTTCATCTTCGTCATCCTTCTTCAATCTTCCATGGCAAGCCCTAAAAATTCTCCCCAAATTTCATCACCCATGGAAATTTCGCCTCTAGCTCCCTCTAGTGTTGCCTCAAATGTCGCCGTTCCAATGGAGATATCCCCTGCGACACTTTCGGCCACACCCTCAACCTCACCCTCATTAGACATTGTTGTCTATGATCCTTCCAAAATTCCCATTCCTATTAATCTTCCAGAAGCTACCCCCTCCATAGAGCTCACCTTCGCCCCTCAAAAGAAGACCAAGAAGAGAAAGGCGGTTGATGCCTCTTCGTCTTTTAGGGGTGGAGTGCGTAGACAATCTGAGAGGATCAAAACCTTGTTCAGGTCCAAGATTCCTTCCAACACGGCTGATGATCCAGTAAATGTGGAGGATAGCTCGAGTTCTTCTCTCAACATTTCGTCCGAGGAAGGTTCGGACCCAGCTTTTAAAGAGACAAAGGAGCCCTCATCATCTTCGATGAGGATGAAGAAGCTTGGTTGGAAGATGAGGAAACTCTTCTTTGAAGCCCAGTCCAAAATGAAGAAGAAACGTAAAATTTCATCAAGTGTCGCCCCAAGTGTTGCCGATGAAATGGCAACACTGAAGCAACACCTGCTGCCAAGACCAAAGCACAATCGAGTTCTCCTTCGTATTCTCCTATTTCCTGGCTCGAGGTACACTCTCCTAATCCCTCTCGGGATACAAAGTCCAGATTATGAGTCCTTTGGATTTTATGAACGTCCTTTTCTTTCGGATGAATTTTATGGTGAAACAAATTTAGATAAGTTTGTTGAAGATTACGAGAAGAAAATTCTGAATGAAAAGAATATGTATGTGACTCAATTCAAGGAGTTAGGTGTGTATCGGTTTTGGAGGATAGGATGTTTTTGCCTACGGTGACTAAAGTGTCATCGTACATTGAAAGTGTGGTTAGGAATTTCTATGCTCATCTTAGGGATAATATTGATGATAGGAATACCCCACATTATGGAAAGATTTTTGTTAGGGGCAATATCTATGATTTTAATCCCTTGATCATCAACAAGGCATTCGGCCTCCCTAATGTCGAAGATGAGAGTTTGGAATATGATACTAATGCCTTAGCCACCTTTTTAACTCGGAGGGAGAATCACCATTTGGTCTCGATCACTTTAGGTCTACCCATCTCACTTCTTTGTTTAGCGTGCTCCACAAAATTTGTATAACAAATTGGCTTCCTACGGCAAACGAGAACACGGTCACTTTTGAGCAAGCTAATTTGTTGTACAAACTAGGCAAGAAACAAAGAGTTAACTTTGGGAGACTTGTATTTGCTCACCTTCTTTGCATGGGCTAAGAAGAAAAAGACCTCCTCCTTCATTTTTCCTTCCCTTATTTTCCAAGTCCTAATGTACCAAAACCTTAAGCCTTGGAATGGTGATAATCTTTACGAAAGACCTGTGTATTATCGAATTACCAAGCACTTTGCGAAGGTGATAGGCACAGGGATTTACCTTGGGTTTTGGTTACAAATGCTCCTCTGTTACGCCACGCTACCGGTGTCGCCCCAAGTGTCGCTCCACGAGCGGCAACACTTCGGCAACACTTGCTCCTGTAATGGTTGATGCTTGCTATGGTACTTAATTTTTTCAATAGTCGGGTCAAGCACATTGACTCGGTAATTCGGGGTGGTTGGACATGCGCACGACATGATGAAAATGGTGGATTTAATTTCTTCCAAAATAGGGAGAGATAAGCCACCAAGGCGTGATGATGATGATGGAGTGGAAATGGTGCTTTGGGCCAAGTGGGACGGCGAGAGGGAGGTGAAGGAGGCTGGAAATGCGGTTTAAAGATGGTTGGTTTGAATGGTGGTTGATTTTGGTGGTTTGGAACAAAAACAATTTTATTTGTTTTATTTTGGTTTGTAATGCTTAAACAAATTTTATTTCTGTTTATTTTTTTCTTTGTTTAATTTGGAATTTTCTTCAAACTTGGATGGATGTTTTTTGTTGAATGATGGAATGGTTGGTTTAAGATTTTAATAATTATTTTGGTTAGTTATTAATTTCGTATGAAGGGGGAGATTTTTGTAAAGATTTTGATACTTCATTTGCGTCATGGTTGATGTTTTGGATTGAAAAATATTTCAAAACATTGCACGAAGGTTTATGTTGCCTCTATCAAAATCTCGTGGCATTTTTTGTGGTTTTAGTTAAGTTTGACTAACTGTTTTTGAAAAGATCATCACATTGGTATTTTGTGAAGAAATCGGTAACTATGGGGAGATTGTTAATGTTAGATCATGTGTTGTCATGAATGTCATCCCAAGTGTTGCAAACCAGTGTTGCCACTGGTGTTGCCAAAAGTGTTGCCATTTGGAATTGGCGACACTGAGTTAGTTACTGTATTTTTCACAAATATTAATGGGTAAATTAATGTTTATATAACGGTAGTTAGTCACCTTAAAATGAGCTTAAAATCAGCAACGAAAGCTTGACCCGGGCGTTAATCACGAAGAGAAGAAGAAGTTAACAAATAAACATGTGTTTATTTGTTTAATTGATGACCAAGCCGGGAGATATTTTATTCAGCTATTACGGGGAGAACAAGTCGAGTACAAGGCAATCAAAGCTAAGAGGTACAAGCATGAGAAGCAAGAGAAGACTAGGTCTCCTACAATGAAGGCGAGAAGGCTATTTTGGAGGAAACAAACCCAAGGCATTGGGCGATCATTTGAGTAGGCTCCAAGACTTTGTGGCCTATAAATAGTGCGGTGGATCTTCATTGAAGAGCATCCAATTCAGAAACGCAAATCCGCACAAGAAAAGTAGAATTGCTCTCAAGTGTTGCCATTCGGTGTCGGAACACTTTGTCCAACACTCGAATATTTCATATAGATTTTTATATTTTTGTGAGGTTTTTGAGTGTTTATTTACTGAGAGAATTCGTGTATGTTGTTTCTTATATCAGGGTTCGTTTATCATTAAGGAACAACCTCGACCTTGTATTGAATTCATATTATTAATAGAAAGGTCTTGCCTTTTAGGCACCCATCAAGTTATATATTTATATAACTTGATAAAAATTATATTCTTGTGTATTGCTTTAATTCTTCCGCTGCAAATTATATTTATTTCTATTGATTTGTGCTTTTTCTAGAATTGGTGAATGTGTAGTTGTTAGTGTCATCAACACTAAGAACAACACCTGTGAGTTTTATCTCACCTTGTGAGTTTCGTCTCATAAGTTCTTAGCCATAGACAATTTCATTTTGCATTTCCAGCTCCTTCACCTCCCTCTGCTGTCCCACTTGGCCCAGCACCATTTCCAGCTCCATCATCATCATCACGCCTTGGTGGCTTATCTCCCCCTATTTTGGAAGAAATTAAATCCACCATTTTCATCATGTCAGTGCGCATGTCCAACCACCCCTGAATTACTGAGTCAATGTGCTTGACCTGACTATTGAAAAAATTAAGTACCATAGCGGCATCAACCATTACAGGAGCGGTGTTGCAGGAAGTGTTGCCGGTTTCGGGAGCGACACTTGGGGCGACACCGGTAGCGAGGGCGTAACGTGAGGAGCATTTGTAACCAAAACCCAAGGTAAATCCCTGTGCCTATCACCTTCAGTAAAGTGTTTGGTAATTCTGTAATAAACAGGCTTTTCAGAGATATTATCACCATTCCAAGGCTTAAGGTTTTGGAACATGAGGACTTGGAAAATAAGGGAAGGAAATATGAAGGAGGAAGTCTTTTTCTTCTTAGCCCATGCAGCAAGGTGAGCAAATACAAGTCTCCCAAAGTTAACTCTTTGTTTCTTGCCTAGTTTGTACAACAAATTAGCTTGCTCAAAAGTGACCGTGTTCTCGTTTGCCGTAGGAAGCCAATTTGTTATACAAATTTTGTGGAGCACGCTAAACAAAGAAGTGAGATGGGTAGACCTAAAGTGATCAGACCAAATGGTGATTCTCCCTCCAGTTAAAAAGGTGGCTAAGGCATTAGGATCATATTCCAAACTCTCATCTTCGACATTAGGGAGGCCGAATGCCTTGTTGATGATCAAGGGATTAAAATCATAGATATTGCCCCTAACAAAAATCTTTCCATAATGAGGGGTATTCCTATCATCAATATTATCCCTAAGATGAGCATAGAAATTCCTAACCACACTTTCAATGTACGATGACACTTTAGTCACCGTAGGCAAAAACATCCTATCCTCCAAAGCGATACACACCTAACTCCTTGAATTGAGTCACATACATATTCTTTTCATTCAGAATTTTCTTCTCAGAATCTTCAACAAACTTATCTAAATTTGTTTCACCATAAAATTCATCCGAAAGAAAAGGACGTTCATAAAATCCAAAGGACTCATAATCTGACTTTGTATCACGAGAGGGATTAGGAGAGTGTACCTCAGGCCAGGAAATAGGAGAATACGAAGGAGAACTCGATTGTGCTTTGGTCTTGGCAGCAGGTGTTGCTTCAGGTGTTGCCATTTCATCGGCAACACTTGGGGCGACACTTGATGAAATTTTCTGTTTCTTCTTCATTTTGGGTGGGCTTCGGCAAGAGTTTCCTCATCTTCCAACCAAGCTTCTTCATCCTCATCGAAGATGATGAGGGCTCCTTTGTCTCTTTAAAAGCAGGGTCCGAACCTTCCTCGGACGAAATGTTGAGAGAAGAACTCGAGCTATCCTCCACATTTCTTGGATCATCGGCCGTGTTGGAAGGAATCTTGGACTGAACAAGGTTTTGATCCTCTCAGTTGTCTACGCACTCCACCCCTAAAAGACGAAGAGGCATCAACCGCCTTTCTCTTCTTGGTCTTCTTTTGAGGGCGAAGGTGAGGCTCTATGGAGGGGTAGCTTACGGAAGATTAATAGGAATGGGAATTTTGGAAGGATCATAGACAACAATGTCTAATGAGGGTGAGGTTGAGGGTGTGGCCGAAAGTGTCGCAGGGGATATCTCCATTGGAATGGCGACATTTGAGGCGACACTAGAGGGAGCTAGAGGCGAAATTTCCATGGGTGATGAAATTTGGGGTGAATTTTTGGTGCTTGCCATGGAGGATTGAAGAAGGATGACGAAGATGAAGGGAACAGGGGAAGGGTTTTGTTCAACGCCTAGAGAGAGAGAGAACACGGTGAGAGAGAGAGAGAGAGGGTTTTAGGAGTGGGTTTTAATGAGTGAATAGTGGTAGGATTTAATTGATTTGACAATGTCAAATTAATTAAATCTCCACTTATCTCTCAAAAATCCCAACAAACTCAAGCTGATATCCGACATTTTTTTTAAATTTTTTTTTTTTTTTTTTTTTTTAATTTTTATAATTTTTATAATTTTTAATAATAACTAAACATAATTTTAGTAATATCCATAAAATTGTGTTTTTCAAAATTCAAAGAGATGAATTTTAAAAAATAGATATTACAAAATTACACTTAGATTGACAAAAATAAAAATTTTTGCTAAAAACCTTTTAAATTTCACAAACTCTAAATATAAGCAAATAGACTTTTGGAGATTTAAAATTTAATTAACAAAAACAAAAATAAGAAAATAAAAAATTAATGTAGCATCTACTAATGTGTTACTAGCAATGTTGCGTGACACACAAGACAACATTTTTAAACAAAATCCCCTTGATATTTTTTTAACATATATAACTATACTTTCTTAGGCAATTTTTAAGCACACTTTACACTTTATTTATTTACAAGGAAGCATCGTAGTAGCGAGCTCCGTGCCCCGAGTTTTTTATTAAAGTGTAAAGCTACAATTAGTAAGTTTTATACCTTTCAAGTAGGGTACACTGTAGTAGCGAGCTCCATGTCCCTAATACTTAGTATAAAACACTACATTATATTTCCTTTGGGAATTTTCACAAGCTTTGCCCTTTTTTTTTTAATATCAACAACAATATGAGTGACTTTGTCACTTTTTAGCACAAAGGGGTATTTTATAAAAAAAAATGTTAACCTTAAGAATGTACACATACTAGAACAAAAAGGTCAGTAAATGCCCCCCATTTGGGATTAAACTAGCTAAAAATTTTTTTTTTTTAAAGATAATATACAACTCATACAAAGTGTTGCTGATGCTGTTGGTAACTGGACGGCAACACTAACAGATGTATAGAAAACATAGACCAAGAGATTTTTTCAAACTTGAAAATCTCTCATGGTCCAAGGCTTTGGTCAAAATATCAGCAAGTTGATGTTTTGTATCAATATGCTCTATTTGGATCAATTCCTTTTCTACTAAATCTCTTAAAAAATGATGGCGGATATCAATGTGCTTAGTGCGTGAGTGTTGTACAGGGTTTTGGAGATATTTATAGCACTTCAGTTGTCACAATACATGGTCAAGATATTACTATCAAGACCATAGTCATCAAGCATGTGTTTTAACCATATTAGTTGTGAACAACAACTCCTGTTTGCCACATATTCGTATTCGGCGGTCGAGAGAGAAACACGGTTTTGCTTGCGACTGTACCATGACACTAGATTATTACCCAAGAAAAAACAACCCCCACTAGTACTCTTTACGTCATCTATATCCCCTGCCCAATCGTAGTCACTAAAACCAACTAAGTTGGTATTAGTGTCTTTAGTGAACCAGATTCCTAATTCACTTGTCCCGGACACATACTTGATGATTTTCTTGACGGCATTTAGGTGAGAAATTTTAGGAGCAGATTGATATCTAGCACAAACACCTACGGCGAACATTATATCGGGACGGCGCGGTAAGATAAAGAAGACTACCTATCATGGATCTATACAGAGTTGGATCAACATCTTCCCTGCTGATCTTTGGTTACCTTAAGAGATGATCCCATAGGTATTTTAGAGCTCTTGGCACTCTCCAATCCAAATCTTTTCACCGGACTCTTAGCATACTTGCTCTGAGTGATGAAGACTCCATCATTCGATTGTTTCACCTGCAATCCTAGGAAATAATTAAGTTCTCCTATCATGCTCATCTCAAATGTAGATGTCATAGCTTCCACAAAATTTTGTAAACATGTTTTAGATGTGGAACCATAAACTATGTCATCAACATAGATTTGAGCAATGCCAAGCTCTTTATTTTCCCTAAGAATAAATAATGTCCTATCGGCTTCTCCTCTAACAAATCCATATTCAAGAAGGAAGCTTGTTAGACGCCCATACCATGCACGAGGAGCTTGTTTTAAGCCATATAAGGCCTTATCAAGTGCGTATACATGGTCTGGGTGGAATGGATCTTCAAACCCTTTGGGTTGCTCAACATAGATCTCTTTATCTAAGTACCCATTCAAGAAAGCCGCTTTGACATCCATTTGGTGCAATGTGATTTTTGAGATAACAGGCTATAGCAAGAAGAAGTCTTATTGACTCAATTCTAGCCACGGGTGCAAAGGTCTCGTCAAAGTCGATTCCTTCCACTTGTGTATAGCCTTGAGCCACAAGACGAGCTTTATTACGAACAATATTACCCAATTCATCGATTTGTTTTTGTAAATCCATTTAGTTCCAATAATGTTAGTATTTAAAGGACGTGGAACTAAACACCAAACCTCGTTACGGGTAAATTGTTCAAGCTCTTCTTGCATAGCTTGAATCCAGAATTTATCATTTAAGGCCTCAATCACATTTTTTGGTTCAACGGAGGAAACGAAACAGAGTGTTTTACCCGAGAGTATGTGGAGGACATACACACATATCTAACCATATCTCTGTAATCAGCGGCTCCTTGTTCCTTGTTCTAACCCCTTCATTAACATCACCAATTACTTGAGTAATGGGATGATAATTTCTAATTCGAGTGGGGATCTCTCCTGCCTTGATGGTACACCAATCCATCTTCTCCTTACGAGTCCTGCTCTCGGAATTTCCAGCATTGTTTCTGTTCTCTGTGTTGCCTCGGGTGTTGCCATTTCGGGCGACACTTGGAGCAACACTTGAATCTGTGGCTGCAATGGCTGAATCGCATTCTCGTTCCAACCCTTTGTTCGACTTCTTCTAGTAAAGTCGAGAGATATATCATCAAATTTGGTTCTCCTGTGGCACTCAAGTAATCGTTAAATTCAATATTTACCGATTCTTGAATTACTTTTAACCTCAAATTATAGACACGATAAGCATGATTTGTTTTGAGAGTAGCCAAGAAAGATGGCTTTGTCACTCTTAGAATCAAGTTTTCCTAAGTATTCCGGTCATTTAAAATGTAGCACAAACACCCAAACACATGAAAATAGTGAACCGTAGGTTTCTTTCCATTTAAAATCTCATAGGGTGTCATAGTTGTCTGGGTCTTAAGAAAACTCTATTTGTAGTGTGACAAGGCGTGTTTAATGCTTCGGCCCAAAAACCTTTAGAAATATTTCTAGCAATTAGCATAACACGAGCCATTTCCATTAAAGTCCTATTTTTTCCTTTCAGCAACACCATTTTGTTGAGGTGTTTTGGGTCTTGCCGAAAACTCATGGTGTATCCCCTTTTTACTACAAAAAGTAGAAAAGGAGATGTTTTCAAATTCTCTACCATGATCTGATCTTATTCGAAAAATAGGAGAACAAAACATGTTTTTGATTTTAGAGACTAAGTGAGTAAATTTATCAAAAGTTTCAGATTTTTCTCTTAAGAAATACACCCATGTAAACCTAGAAAAATCATCAACTATCACATAAACATACTTCTTACCTCCCAAGCTTTCTACCTCAATAGGACCCATCAAGTCCATATGTAGAAGCTGAAAACAATGTGTTGTCCACGAGTGTTGCTCATTGTGTTGCTCAACACCGTGAGCAACACGAGTTTGCTTACCCTTTTGGACAGTCACCACACATCACAGTGTCTTTGAGATCTAGTTTAGAAACACCTTTGACGGCATTATGTTTGATAATCTTCTCAAGATTTCTATAATGAGAATGACCTAACTTTTGATGCCATAACCTAATATCATCAAGTTTTGTCAAATTGCACACTGATTTATTACCAACCAGATAGCAATTATCACTTGATCTTATTCCAGTCATGACACAAAAGTTAGTGTTATCAAACACTTCACAGGTATTTTTATTGAATTTTACCTCCAAATTGTCATCACATAGTTGGCTAATGCTAATTAAATTAGCAAGTAAACCATCTACGTGCAAGACATTTTTCAAAGGAGGAAAACCAACAATATCCAGTGTTCCTTTCCCAACTATTTCACTCTTGCCTCCACCACCATAAGTCACCGAGCCTCCTTGAATAGGTTGGTACTTGTTAGGAATGATTTTGTACCGGTCATATGACGTGAACAACCACTAGCAAAGTACCAAGTTCCTGCAATGTTAGTCCTTAAGGCTGTATAAATAACATAGCATTTCGGTTTTTCCTTGGGTAACCAACCCTTTTTGAAAATCGGATTTACGTTCACCGGTGTTGCCATAAGTGTTGCCCCCGAGAAACCGGCGACACTTGAGGCGACACTTGAAGACTGGACATTTTCTTTTGTAGGAAAATGCAACCGGTTTTAAATGTCCGGCTTTGTGACAAGATCCACACTCATTGGATTGATCGAGGAATCACTAGGAGTGCTACCCTTTTCCTTGACACGCTCTTTTACAAAACAATTTTTAGTTTCAACATCAAACAAGGAAGAGGTAATACTTTCAAGTGATTCTTGGAACCCAAGACCAGCTTTTCGAGGCTTACTCAATTTGAGTATTTCATCCAATTTGGATGAACTCGTGTTGAGTTTTTTGAAGGTGGATTCGGCTAGGTTGAGTTTGGCCTTGATTTTATCAAGATCCAATTCTCTCCTACCGAGTTGAGCTTCTAGCCGAGTCAAGGAGTTCTTAAGATCCCGATTTTCCTTTTTCAAGAAAACCACCATCTTATTCTCCTTTTTCCATTCCACGAGGAGAGATTTATAGAGGTTTTTTAATTCACAAATAAGATCATCTTTATCAAGATCATCCTCTATAATCTCTTCGAATTTAAATCGGTTGAACCATGCAAATTAAGATCATTTAAAGAATCATACTGCCGAGTGTTGTGCCAAGTGCTTGCCGCCAATTCCTGGACGACACTGTCATTGGGGGCAACACTTTCTCGAAGAAGTCACCAATGTTGTGTCAAGTGTTGTCAAATCTGTAACGACACTTGAAGTAACACTCTCAGTCGAAGGTAGCTCCTCTACCGTGGCCATCATGACTACTTGCTCCGTCTGTTCTTCTTTCTCAGTTCCTTCCTCCTCTCCATCACTAAGAGATACCCACAAGTTTTTGCCCGCCTTTCTCAAGGTGTTAGCACATTCATTGGCATAGTGACCCCAACCGGAACAAGCATGACATTGAATAGATTCAATGTACTTAGGATCGGACCGGATCTTTTCCGAGGATGCACGCCTTGGTGGGATATCCTTTTGATTTGGAGGAGGACTTCTCCTTGGCACAAAACTAGAGGTTTTGGCCGTTTGGTCCTTAGCCTTTACTGCACTTTGTTAAATTTTCTAACCATAGAATTATATCTCCTTGCAAGTAAAGCTACACTAGTATTTTCATCTAACTCCTCGAAGACTTCATCTTCATCGTCCACACATGTGTCCGAAGATTCGACTTTTAAGGCAATATTCTTGCCTTTAGAAGCCTCCGTTTGTTCATTGAGATTCAACTCAAAGTTTTTCAAAATACTCATTAAGGAGTTGATGTCCATTGTTGAAAGATTATGGGCCTCTTCAATAGCTGAAACTTTAATATTAAAACGTTCGGGAAGAGTACGAATAGCTTTTGAAACAAGTTGTTTATTTGTAAAAGGCTCCCCTAATACTTGACAAGCATTTGAAATATCAATCAACTTTTCAAAAATAAGACGAGATGTCTTCGTTTTCACCCATTCTTAATCTTTCAAATCTACTAGTGAGACCTCTAAGCTTTGTTTCTCGGACACTGCCATCTCCTTCACAAAATCTTTGTAAAGTATCCCAAGCATCTTTTGCAGAGGGACTATTTTGAATGAGTTTGAACATATGCATGTCAACCCATTCATAGATGGCATTCAGTGCCTTTTCATTGAAACTAGCAAGATTATTCTCTTCAATTGTCCACTCGAATTCAGGTTTGACTTGTACGTCACCATCGTCATCCGGAGGAAGCATTGGAACAGAATAACCATTTAAAATAGATCGCCAAGCCCGAAGATCAATTGATTTGATATGCGAGCGTAGGCGAATCTTCCAATAAGCATAATTAGATCCGTCTAAAACCGGTAATCTCTTTTGATTAGGGTTTGCAGGATCATAAGCCATGACAAAAGGATCTAAACACTTAGTATATCAAGTGCTAGGCTCTGATACCAAATGAAATTGTCTATGGCTAAGAACTTATGAGACGAAACTCACAAGGTGAGATAAAACTCACAGGTGTTGTTCTTAGTGTTGATGACACTAACAACAACACATTCACCAATTCTAGAAAAAGCACAAATCAATAGAAATAAATATAATTTGCAGCGGAAGAATTAAAGCAATACACAAGAATATAATTTTTATCAAGTTATATAAATATATAACTTGATGGGTGCCTAAAAGGCAAGACCTTTCTATTAATAATATGAATTCAATACAAGGTCGAGGTTGTTCCTTAATGATAAACGAACACGATATAAGGAACAACATACACGAATTCTCTCAGTAAATAAACACTCAAAAACCTCACAAAAATATAAAAATCTATATGAAATATTCGAGTGTTGGACAAAGTGTTGCCGACACTGAATGGCAACACTTGAGAGCAGAATTCTACTTTTCTTGTGCAGATTTGCGTTTTCTGAATTGGATGATCTTCAATGAAGATCCACCGCACTATTTATAGGCCACAAAGTCTTGGAGCCTACTCAAATGATCAGCTAACAGCCTTGGGTTTGTTTCCTCCAAAATAGCCTTCTCGCCTTCATTGTAGGAGACCTAGTCTTCTCTTGCTTCTCATGCTTGTACCTCTTAGCTTTGATTGCCTTGTACTCTGACTTGTTCTCCCCCAGAATAGCTGAATAAAATATCTCCTGGCTTGGTCATCAATTAAACAAATAAACACATGTTTATTTGTTAACTTCTTCTTCTCTTCGTGATTAACGCCCGGGTCAAGTTTGTTGCCGATTTTAAGCTCATTTTAAGGTGACTAACTCTTTGTTATATAAACATTAATTTACCCATTAATATTTGTGAAAAATACAGTAACTAACTCAGTGTCGCCAATTCCAAATGGCAACACTTTTGGCAACACCAGTGGCAACACTGGTTTGCAACACTTGGGATGACATTCATGACAACACATGATCTAACATTAACAGATACCAAATTTCTGGGCACGGGGATTAAGGAAAAGTAAGTGAGAGAAAAAGTGAAAGAAAATGTTGTGAGTATGAAGAATTAAATAGGAGAGAGAATGAGTGAAAGGAATAGTTAGGAGAGAGAATGTTGTGAGTGTAAAAGTGAAATAGGAGAGAGAATGAGTGGGGTAAATAGTGAAGATTCCTTTGCTATTTTGGACAGTATCAGTTTTGGTGGGACGGACCAAAAATGAAATAAGTATCAATTTTGGTGGGACGGAGAGAGTGTATATATATATATATATATATATATATATATATATATATATATATATATATATATATATATATATATATATATTGAAGTTCCCAAGCTACAATTACAAAAAGTAGAAGAAGATAAATTAGGAAGGAAATAAATTCTAATTGAAAAATGAGAAGAAGATAAATTAGTAAGGAAATAAATTCTAATTGAAAAATGATTCTAGTGTATCTATAACATTACTCGTTTAGATTTAGATGTTTAATCGCTGATCAGATATAATCAAATCAAACTAATTATCTTACATGAAATTGACTCCATCTTTGATCGCAATGCTTTCTTTCCTAGTTGAGAGCTTTTGTATTCCTTTATAACCGTTGAGAGCCTTTGTACTCTCTCCATGTTGATGAGAGCCTTGATTTTGCTTTGTGTTATTAACAATAGAATTTATGTGGCTTCTCTTATTTGTATTATAGAATTTGGGAGAACCGGGAGAGTGATATTTGGGTGTTTACTCTCGACTTCACTCACCGACACATTGAAGCGTATGATTAATTTATTTTGGTGGAGTACTTGATGAGAATATTTATGGGGTGTTAATTGTTGCAATAGTAAAATTTACGTAGTTTGTGAATGTCAATTTGTGGCAGTATCCAACCTATAATTGAAGTGACATCTGCGCATCACAGGATGTTGTTCAGAGAGATAAAAGACGGAAGATCGAAAATGATCATAATATCCGATTTTTTTAATATATTTTAACTTGCCAATGTAGTAGTGATTGATACTTTATATTCCCTCAGTCCCTGTCGAAAAGACATAAATTTTTTTTTTGGGTGTCCCATTTAAAAAGGCACAGTCCCAAAAAGAAAAGTTTTTATTACTATTCCATCCACTCATTCTCTCTCCTACTTTATTTTTACACTCACAACATTCTCTCTCCTAACTATTCCTCCTACTCATTCTCTCTTCTATTTAATTTTTCATACTCACAACATTTAAACCTTTTCTCTTTCCTACATCACTTTTCTTAATTTTCGTGTCATATTGGTTTTGTGCCTTTTGGGCGGGACGGAGGGAGTATAGAGTTGATCGATTATACAACAGCCTTAGTACTTGGGTTGAGTCCTCGACATTTGTGCAGTGCCTATTTATATTCTTGTGCTTTTATGTTTAATCTAATGTTGATTTGATTTCGAAAATAAAAATAAAAATTATTAGGACAAATAAGTTAACACAAATGATTAGTCAAAATTCAATTAAAATTATTTCTAAAAAGATATGACTATTTTTGTGGGTCGGAGGGAGTAAATATATATAACCGATTGCAATTTGATTAATTTAATAGAGCTTGATCATTAACTTTTAGCTTTAGGTCATAATGAAGCAATCTTAAAACTCAGTTCACTTGTTTTAAACTAATAATACACTGTTTAATGGAATCAATACATGTTACTAATGTTTAAAATGAGTATTGAAAAGATTGAATCACTTTGGTTGCTCTGCTGTAATATTGACTCTTCCTCCTTCGTAAGTAACCACTCCATCCGATCCAAAATAATTGTTTTGGATAAATTTTTTGGTTCAAAATAATTGTTGTTTTTGAGTTAAAATCATTGAATTCTCACTTTTATCCTCACATTCGAACTTGTAACAACTAATTAGTGGTTTTATTATTATAGGAGAGAGAAATAATTAATACGAACAAAATTGGTTATTTTTTTCATTAACTCATATAATAATAATAATTGTTTTTTTAAAAAAAATGGGTGAAAACTTAAAAAACAACAATTATTTTGAATGGATAGAATAGTTTTCTTGGTTGGACAAGTTGGCCATTGGGATTTATTTATTTATAGGAGAGTGAGAGTGTGACTAGTTTTAGGTAATTGTTTCCGTCAATAAGTCTTTATCATTAAATTTTCCATTTTCAGTTCCATATCCACTTAGCGCAGCTTTCGGTGGTCAATAAATAGAAACAGTTTGGTTGATGAACTTGGACAAATCCCCTTTTGCTTATTTTACTAGCATTTTTTTCAATCATTAAATTTATGATGCTTTGTTGCATGTTTTAGCTTCAGAACGACTATTTAGCATTTTTTGTTTCTTAAATATATTTACATATAACTATGTTGTTTGATTCATATAGTCAAAGGTATAAACGATTTCGGCATTTCAGCCTGTGACCCCAATCCAAACCGACGACTGCAGCAGCAGAGCATCAAATCGACTGCTTCACAGTTCCGGGTCATGGTTTGGTTTCAGGCTCTTGGGCCTCAGAGAGCTTGATGGATTGGTTCAAACTTCAATTTTTCTTTAAAAAAAAAAAAAAAACATAAAAAAATTATGAAGTCAACTAAGTTTAAAAGCATCTCATGCTCAACTTGTAGAATCTCATATAGCCTCCTCAAGGACCTAGACACATAAAAGTGACTCAATTGTTCAAGTAGCTGGAAAAAACAAAGCAATTAAAGCAAAAAACATCACTCCATGGCAAAGGATGGACATATCTGTCAGGTTTATTCATACAACACAGGATTCAATTAGAAGTGCTACGAAAAGCAAAGGGCACAAAACCCAAATGCTGATACAAGTCTTTGTATTAAATGGGATATATTCCGCAACACATTACCCTATTGAAAAACTTCAAAACTTGAATCTCGTGTACTTGTTGGCAATACTTAGCTCACGCACTTTTCTTCACTTCAGCAGCTTTGATGATGTCAATGAATTCGGGCTACATTGGAAAAGAGAAGAAAGGGCATCACTACAAAGCCAACTCACAAAAAACCCAAGGAAGAAAATAAATGAAAATGTGGTCGTTACCTTAAGAGAAGCACCACCAACTAGGAAACCATCAACATCAGGCTTTGCACCCAGTTCCTTGCAGTTGGAACCACTCACAGAACCTACAATCCCAATTATTTATGTAGTTATTATTGCAATGATGGTAAATATCAAAGTTAAATGGGACTATCATTATAGGACGGAGGGAGTATAATGTAATATACTCATAAAACAATAAAAACTAAGAAATAAAGAAACCAAATTTTGCCTTCCTCGTCAAGTGGCAAGGTGGAAGACTGTTTCTGAAATTCAAAGTGACGTAATGCCAACATATTGAAAGATCAAGTAGGACATAACATGAGATAAATATAATGATACCTCCGTAGATAATTCTGGTTGTATCAGCTACTTCAGCACTGACATTCTCTCGAAGCCACTTCCTCAGTTCCTGATGTACCTGTTAGAAAAAGAGTAACCAAAATGGATATTTATGTTATGAACATAAGATAACCTAGAACTAATAAGTGAATGAGAATGATTGTGAGGGCATGTTACTACTAGTTAAACCAGGAAAGAGAAAATCAGAAGGAATTATTACCCTCCAAGCATTCCTTTTTCGTTAAGAGACTGGGCCCCTCAAAACATTATGGGGAAAAAAGATCCATGGATCAAAACCCCTTTGAGGATTTCAACCGAGCAGTGTAAGATAAGAGTTTTAACTTGTTAGATACGTTTCCAACAGCTCAACTCATATCAAGTAAATTTGATTTTTTTAATTGATTTTATCCTTATAAAGCATTTTTGTGCCTTTAAGCTTTTTGAATAAACTTGGTTCCAACACATGCTTGGAACATATAAGACAATTACAACACTTTTTTCAAATAAAAACATCAGAGATTGTCAACAGGTTACAGGACTGCTATGCAAAGAGCTAAGCTAAGATCCTGTCATTCTAGGCACAGAAGTCAAGGCAAATAAATTTCTATTATTTGACCAACAGTATATAACAAGACTTTGGCAAAATATGTCAAAAATATCAGATCGACTCTCTAACTTACTTCTTGAGCCTGAGCCGGAGATGCAACCTTTCCAGTTCCAATTGCCCAGACAGGCTCGTAAGCTAAAACAACATCATTCCAGCTTGGAATTTTTTCTGTAATAGAAAATTAACAAGCCAGCCATAAACCTAAACATTAATTTCACTTTAAGAACTACAATTAGCTTTACATCAATGTAAATCTTATTGATAGAAAAAGAAAAAAAACATAGATCTGGATGATCAACTTCGAAAAAGAATATTGGAAAGAAGCAGAATAATCTGCATTTTTGTTTAGTAAACTGAATAGGTGCATAGATAAAAACTGAAGAAAAAAAAAACCCCCAAAACACAGGACCTATTAGATTACTGCAAGTGTCATTTTGAAGAACTCAATTCAGAAACAACACAAATAAATAAGAGACTAAAAGTTTGACCACCACCCCCCATATATTCTTATAATTTAAGCCACAAGCAGAGCTGAAAATGCAAATTTTTGTGAGAGTGGGGGAAGGGGGTGAAATGTAGACTATTTAGAAATATAGATATTACTATCTCTGTCCCTAAATAAATGTCTATTTTTACGAAATTTTCGTCCCAAAATGAATGTCTTTTTTTGTGAAAAACTGTCCCTAAGAAGAATATTGATGCATCTTTGTTTAAAATTGGATAAGAAGAATATTGATGCATCTTTGTCATTATCTATAGTATAAATTAAACCCCTCCGTGAACAGTTCTATGAACAGTTCCGGAGGGGTTTTTCCCTATTTTGCCCTCACTATTTAGTCTGTTTCCTATTTTGCCCTTAATTTGTGCTAAGACTTTGGGTTTGGGCTAAGACTTTGGGTTTGGGCTAAGAGTGGGCTTTAGGAGGGTTTACTTAAATTAATTAACTGATTTTTTTATTTATTATTTTAAATTAAAAAAAAAATTAATTTGAAAAAAAAAATAAAAAAAAAAAAAAAAAACACACCCGTGTCCTTGGACACGGGCATATGTACTAGTATTATATAAAAAGTAAACATTTTCAGAATGTCCTCTAAATGAAATTTGGAAATTCATTAAGGGAAGAGGGAGTACAAAAGAAAAGAAACATAACAAAGAAGTGAAGAACTTAAAAATGCATTTGAAGTTGCAATGTTGTCAAAAGATAAAAGCATCACTTTACATGATGAAGTGTTCAGTAGTTCAATAAAATTGTTTACAGGCCTAGTTACGAAACTTAGGGTGATAAAAGGAATTTTGCTAGAAAATTGGGGCCATATGTCCCCACCTGGGGCACATATCTATCAGTTATGGGTTCACTGTTGAGCACTCCCTAAGTTCTGGTTAAAGAATCCAAGTTTTGAAATGTTTGAAAGTTATGAGACATATTCGGTACCATGGAGTCCATTAGTGTTACAAAATCGATTGATTAACAGTACCCAAGATGCTCATATTACATGAGGAAGTGGAAAAGTTGGAGAGAATTCGGCAAAAACAGGAAGTGGGCCCTTAGGATTAATTTGGCCTCAGTAATCTCTTTTTAGAGTGTTTCAAGTTTTTTCTTAAATTTGGTTGTGATTGAGAGAGAGAGAGAGAAGGAAAAGTTGAAATCAATGAGAAAGTTCAAAACAAAAAGAAGTCCAATATCTTCAAACAAAACAGAGTCTCTGTGTTTATCATCCTAAAATAAATAAAAAAAAGACTGTTTGCATGGAAAGGATGAAAAATGATTTTCAGGGAGCTCATATTTGCATATTTAGACACTAATGTGAAACTTTTTAAAGTCAACCAGCAAACTACCATGTGTCACATTAGCTCAAGATAAATATCAAATGCTCATTATATCGAACGAAAAAAAAGAGTCAATCATCATTTCACCTGCACTGCATGAGTGCGCACGAGGCACTCGATGATTTGTGTGAAGTAACTAAACATACCTGCAATTGCCTTGGTTTGAGCAGCAACAACTTCCATAGTGGATCCCGACTCTCGTTCCGCGAGGGTCTCTCCAACACATGCAATTACCTTCAAACCTTGAGAAAGAGCATATGCAACCTTGTCTCCAACAAACTGAAAGAAAAGAATCACCAAATTAATGATGATTGAAGAAGCACTAACATTGTAAATTAAATAAGTTGTTTGATTCGCAACATAAAAAATCAATAGCTATTAAGTCATTATAAGCAAAATACCTCATTGGATTCGTTTAGTAGAGCTCTCCTTTCAGAGTGACCGATGACGACCCAAGGAATGCCCAAGTTTTTAAGCATCTCGGCACTACAAAATCATGAAACCAATATCAATTATTACAGCTGAAAGACTATTTACCATAGATAAATCATGTCAAAATAATGAATACCATACGGATGAATATGCAAGCTTAAGAGATAGATAGGCTCAACGATAGATGTCAAGTGAATGATAGCAGAACTAAAGTAGTTCAAAGGTGAATAAGGATAAATAAAAAAAGAAAACATAAATCACAAAGAGCGATCTACTTCAAACAACATCTACTTTGCCGAGGAGTTAAAACTGAAAAAATCATTTTTTCTACAATAAGCATATATATTCATTAGGTTCTAAAAATCAGCAAACACGGTCGGAGCATAATGGTTTGTGAAAAGTGTCAACATGCATGATCATACAGGCTTCTTCATGTCGACAATGAAGACAAACTTCAGCAAAAGCAATTGGTGATTATAAACTCTTTAAGTGGGTGAAATCTAAGAATTACTTCATGTTCATCTATAATCAAAGTTTGGTGCTTTACAATAAAATTTCGGATATTCAATTCACTTGTACTTTAGTATGCATTGATAACAACAAAAACAAAACCACAAAACCACAAACCCACAAACAAACAAACTTCAGGAAAGATCAGACTGTCATTGAACATGTCAAAGAAAAAAAATAAGGTGCAGATTGGACATAAGTATACTGTGGTAACATACCTAATCTCACCGGTGAATGCACCACCTTTCTTTACCCAACAATTTTGAGCTGCAACTTGGAACTCAGGCCTCAATGCATCCTTCACCAAGGGAAGAAATACAAATGGAGGGCTCACCACAACTTCTGAAGAATCACAAGGGATGAGAAAATAAATTTAATGTTTTGATACATAGACAGGATTCATTAACATCATGCATTAGAGTATCATATGTGCCGGTATCATACAGCATTTAGAGTGCCGTATGAATAATTGAATTCTGAGAAAACAACACCATAAAACAAGCTAGGAGTAATATTCACCACTAGCACTTACCCACAACATCTGTGGATGGCACATCACCAGCATTAAGTGTAGACACAATCTTCTTCACCTCTTCTGTCGTTCCATTCTACAAAACACACATTCAAATCAATCCGGAAATCAGCACACATAGTCATGACCCATGAACAATTGAGCAGCAGTGCTAACATTCCCAATGTTTTATCACTTAGAACTCAACATACTCCTGCTTGGTATCTATCTAGTTTCAGTAATTAGGATCTTACATTCTTACGGACTTATCAACGGATTTAAGGTCCATTAACTTCATGTAACAATAATCTATAACTATATAAAGGCTGAAGTGCAAAGCACTTCAGCACACCCCCCATTTTCCCGCTCAAACTAGAACCTAGACTAAATAGAGGCTAGGTTCATTACCTCTAATGCCATTTACTAAACACGCCCCTTTAATAACCCGAAAATACCCATTAAAACAGAAAATATTTACTCCTAAATAAAAGACGTCTCTTCCAATTCCCCACTTTCATTCTCTCTCTCTCCCTTTTTCTCTTTCTCTTTCTCTATCTCTACAATCGCTTTTCCCCAAATCTATGGCAAACTTCATCTCTCCTCATGCTGCCGTTTCTCTTACTCATCTCCAACGGTCTAGCCATTAATGGCAAACTCCAACCTTCACAACCTCTTTTCCTCACTGATCTCCGACATCAAATCGTACACGGGCAAAGATCCTATTCTTCCTTGGCTCCAGTAAGTCCCCCAAAAAAGCACAATCCGACTATCTACTCTATGTTCTTCCTTTCCCGAATTCACACATTTACTGCGTATATTTTCTTTCTCTGCGTCCATTGATTTTGCAGTGGGATTCGCAAAATTACGGAGTCGCTTCCTCCTCATCTTCTCAAAGAGAAACTTCCTCGGTTTTTGCAAAAATGCACCCGAACCTTCGAGAACGACCGTCGTTACTCCAATGACTTACACTACCTTCATGTCTGGTTGAAATGGGTGATTTCCCTTTACCCATTTTGATTTTTTCTTGATGCTAAGTTCGAAAATGTTTGAAGTAATGGTAATGGTAATATATCGTTTCAAATTCTTATAAGTCTATAAAACACGAACAAAAAAAATGAAATTTGGGCGATTCACTCAGTCTTGGGACGCTTCAACAGTTGACAAATTATTCTCTGTGATCATCCACAATGGTCTACGAAAAGTGTAAGTATTTCGCACATACGAATTTGTATTCAGTTTGAATTAGATATCATAAGCTTTGTATTGAATTTTAAGTTTAGGGTTTATAAAATTTGTGTGATTTGTGAAACAGGGGAAAAGAATATATCAAAAGTTATAGTACCAGATAAATGGAAGGATGGAGCCAGTAACACTACTGAAGGTGGTGGCCGTAAGATCAATGAGAACAAACTCCTCTCAAAGAAAAACAGGTTCTTTTTCTTTCCCTATCTACTTTTATGTGAAGGTAGTACTTACAGTGATGGATAAGGACTCTGTGTTTATGTTTTAGTGTATAATCACGGAGGTGGGGATATTTGTCCGTATACCATCTTGAATTTCGATAAAATATGTCTGTAAAATCTTTAAGTAATGATGTGAAATTGCATCCATTATTTCATTTGATTGTCCAGTTCAGTTGCAGAATTATGATTTTGAATTTCTTTCATAGTCATATTTTATAATTTCTGATAAGTATCATGAATGTTCTTGAAACATGATCTCTCTTTTTTAGAGAAGATATGTTTTTGTTGTGGATCACATCCCCATGTAATATTTTTCTGGTTAAACTTGAGGATACTATATAGTACTCATTTGATAACAGTTTATAACGTCAGATAGTTGAAGTCTCTTTAACTTCAATTTCAAAACCACTGACAATGAGAGGAATGGACAAGTCTTTATTAATTAATGGCAAGATAATATCCGATGTGGGTTCAATTCTTCAACACGCCTCCTCTGGAGGTTTTCGATGCGAGAGAGTTTTGATTTGGGGGTAATTGGTTGTTGAAGAGAGTGAGTTGGGGAGAGGTGAGATTGGTGAGGTTGGCTAGTCGGGAGATCGTTTTATAGCCTGCTTGCGCTGTGTTGTTGGAACTAGGATATGGTTCAAGGCCGTAACGATGGTGTTTTGGGAGACTGTTGATCGTCGGCCAGAAGAATATTAGGAGCTCTAAAGGGTAATACCCCACCCCTCCCAAAAAGAGAGAGAGAGAGAGAGAGCGAGAAATGTAATGTGTGGAAACTTGAGAAGATTAGATCTCTATATTTGTTGTTAGTTATGCGATCTGTTTTCTATGAGCATGCCTGTATGTGCAGTGACTAAGGATTGGCTTTGATAGTCGAGTCTTTAATTATTATTGATCTGGTCTAGCATGGACTAAGGATTGGCTTTGATAGTCGAGTCTTTAATTATTATTGATCTGGTCTAGCATGGACTTAGAGTTATAAGTTGTGCTTTTAAGATATTCAAGGTAAAGAGGTCTTGATCCTCTCTCTCCATTCTTTTCTCCTTGGTTTCAGGTTCTAATCTATTGTGACTACAATCTTTTTCTTTTCCGTTAATTCTGTTTCCAGTTATTTATTTGTTATTTGCATGAAGATGTTACGTTTTCTCATAGGGTAGATAGTATGCCATTAATGATGAGTAACGCGTTGTAGTGATTTTTAGTTTCCTTCCAATAATAGTTTGGGGATGGAGAGGTATGCTTATCATCAGTTTGCTTTTACTTTTTGGTTGATTATTTTTATAACATTTAATTGTTGATTTTATAAAAAATATTAGAGCTCTAAAAATATGCATGAATCTTGGTAATTTTCATAAAAAGTAGATACTTTATTATTTTATGACGGAGGTAGTAGGACGGAGTACTAATTAGTTTTGATATGTGAAAAGCTTAAAACCACATCTGCAGTGCCTTTATCTTTGTCAAAGCTTTAGGTGGACACCTGCAATGATTTTAGTCCATAATTTTTTTCAATATTTTTCGCTTTCTCCGAGCTTTGATATTTTTTTATATATATAAGAAAAAATTTACATTGATTGTCTTTCACATGTTAGAGCATATGACTTTGTTTCTTAATTATGATAGGCAATGACTAGTTTGGAAATATGTGGCGAATATCAGTCCGGACCTCAATAAAACTTTTGATTTCAAGATGAATATTTTGGATTTCAACATAATTTAGAGCCAACTGTAGTAGATTGATATATAGCCACAGGCTAATGAAATTGAGATTCCAGATTCTATATCTTTTCATACATACTCTCTTAAAAGTGTGTGAAAAGGGATCAAAATGGGGCCTTCCAATGAATAACCAATCGGAAATGATCAATTTAACATCTCTATTACAATGTTAACTGTCTATTAATGATTAGTGAATCCAGTTTCCTCTTATCCTTCTTAACAAACGGTGTATGAGTGGAATATCCAAAATGGCAAAATGTTCTAATTCGAGTGGGACGGGGGATGTATTTATATTTATTCTTGACCAACACCGGTATAAGAGCCACTAAATATATGTGTAATGACCCCCTTTTTTGTGTTATACATGTTGCACGATTCAGTCTATACACTATTATTATATAGTTTTGCGGTGATTCCGAAGAACCTAAAGGTTAGGGCTTTGTTGTCTCTGAGCCCAGAGTAATGTGGTCTTGAAGACTCCTCTCTTGAGTTCCTGGCATAATGAAGTAAGGCTGGAGCCTAATAATGAAATGTTTCTAAGGTAATTTTAAGAAAATTTAGGTGTTTCTTTTTTTATGGTTATATCTTTTTGATTAATTTTTTGGCAGTTGTTGTATCATTATTGCTATGTTAATAACTATTGGAAAAGAGTGTAAAGGTAGAATGGTTTATGGAAAGAATTCTTTGAACTGCTAAAGTGTATATTGATGCGATTTTGAAGGGGGTGATGATGCCTTGAGTCCAAAAAACTTGAAATGGCTACAGCAAGAAGACTTGCCACAAGGTTTTTAGAACAAAGATTTCACGAAAATTTTGTTGTTGTCGTTAAACAAATTTCATGAAGATTTTGCAACTTTTAGTTACATATTCCTTTTTAGTCGTTTAGTTATATTTTCGATCGTAAAACTGTAAAACTTCGTCTATGCATTATTCTCACTTAATCTTTATAGTTATAGTAACTCTTCTGATTTAGTTCCTGCTATTTGTCAATGTTTTTCGCTCGTGCGTTTAACGCACGGGTGTAGCACTAGTTTCTAATAATTTATAATTCAGAATAAATGCAAACAAAAAAATGGGATCCCGAACATAGATTTATGAACAATCTTCGAAATTAATGAAGCACTATATTTTCATACTAATGAATCAGTAATAAAAATCTTCAGAAAAACGACTTAATGTTGGAAATGTCCCAATTAAAATCTTGTTCAGCTGCTGTGCACAAACAAGTCTGTTATTTGGTTATTGTTGGTGTAACTTAAGACTTGTTACTCAGCAAAGTTGAGCTCCCATTTCCCAACATCTGGTATCAGAGCCCGGTTGAACTGTGACTGCGTAGGAAATATGGAGGAAGGGAATAATGGCAACATGATTAGGCTCACTGCAACAAACTATGCCCTATGGAAAACAATCATGGAACAAACTATGCCCTATGGAAAACAATCATGGAAGACCATCTCTATGATAAAGATCTCTTTGACCCGATTGAGAACGAAGGTGTTATGCCCGAGTCCATAAAAGAAGAAGATTGGAAGTAGATGAACAGGAAGGCTATTTCTCAAATTCGGAAGTGGGTCTCGCTAAACATCCTTCATCACATTGCTGAAAAGACATATGCCTATGCATTATGGAAGAAACTTGAGAGTATGTTTGAGCGCAAGAATGATCAGTCTAAGGCTCTTTTGATCCGTAAGCTAGTGAACCTGAAGTATAAAGATGGACAGAGCGTCTCAGGGCATTTGAATAAGTTCCAGGAGTTTGTGAATCAGCTTACAAAAATGAGAATAATGCTAGATGATGAGCTGCAAGCACTACTTCTATTGAGTTCGCTGCCTGATAGCTGGGAAACTTTGGTTGTGATAGTTAGCAACTCGGCTTCGGAAGGAAAGCTTACCATGAGTATGGTGAGTGACAGAATTTTGAATGAAGAAACTAGAAGAAAGGAGCAAAGCCATAAACCTCAAGATTCAGATGCACTTGTTACTGAGAGTAGAGGCCGAGGTCGAAGTAGAAACAGACACAACAATGAAGATAGAAAGAACAGCCGAGATAGAAAAGACCACAGAAGATCCAGTTCTAAAAATCCTAGAAAAGAGATGATATGCTACTATTGCGAGAGGCCCAGGCATAAGAAGAGAGAGTGCCGACAATTCAAAAGAGATCAAAAGAATGAACAAGGAGAAGGCAAGAAAGGGGAATCAAGTGCTAGTTTGGCAACCGATTCAGATGATGATGTAGTACTTGTCCTTAAAGAGAGTTATCTCAACCTCACATGCGAAGATTGTTCTTGGGTGATTGATTCAGCAGCCTCATTTCACATCACATCGCATAGAGAGTTCTTTTCATCCTACAACAGTGGCAATTTCGGGATTGTACGGATGGGAAATGATGTTAGATGTAAGATTACCGGCATGGGTGATGTGTAGGGCTGTTACGCGAATCGAATAGGCTCGGGCTCGATTCGGGGTCGACTCGTAAAAGCTCGAGCTCGAGAAGGCTCGAGTCTAACTCGAGCTCGACCCGATTTTCAGGCTCGATTTTTTTTCGAGCCGGCTCGAGCTCAGCTCGTTTGTTCGGCGAGCTTTGATCGGGATCGACTCGTTTAAGCTCGGATCGGAATCGACTCGTTAAAAGCTCGAATAAAAATTTTCGCAAACGATTCGAGCTCGGCTCGATAAGCTCGACTCTGATTTCTTTATTATACTTTCATTTGTTTAGTTTTTTTCTAACATTTTTTATATAATTTTTTGAAAAAAACTTCAATACTAAAAAAAGTCCAAAATGTTTATTTCTATTCATAAAAAATAAAAAAAACTATACATTTATACATAAAAATTAAAGAATTTTACCCGTCCCTGATTTCTTTATTATACTTTCATTTGTTTAGTTTTTTTCTAACTTATTTTATATACCTTTTTGAAAAAAACTTCAATACAAAGAAAAGTCCAAAATGTTTATTTCTATTCATAAAAAATAAAAAAAACTATACATTTATACATAAAAATTAAAGAATTTTACCCGTCCCTGATTTCTTTATTATACTTTCATTTGTTTAGATTTTTTCTAACTTTTTTTATATAACTTTTTGAAAAAAACTTCAATACTAAAAAAAGTCCAAAATGTTTATTTCTATTCATAAAAAATAAAAAAACTATACATTTATACATAAAAATTAAAGAATTTTACCCGTCCTTGATTTCTTTATTATACTTTCATTTGTTTAGTTATTTTCTAACTTTTTTTATATTACTTTTTGAAAAAAAACTTCAATACTAAAAAAAGCCCAAAATGTTTATTTCTATTCATAAAAAATAAAAATAAAAACTATACATTTATACATAAAAATTAAAGAATTTTATCCGTCCCTGATTTCTTTATTATACTTTCATTTGTTTAGTTTTCTTCTAACTTTTTTTATATAACTTTTTGAAAAAAACTTCAATACTAAAAAAAGTCCAAATTTTTTATTTCTATTCATAAAAAATAAAAAAAATTATACATTTATACATAAAAATTAAAGGGTTTTACCCGTCCCTGATTTATTTATTATACTTTCATTTGTTTAGTTTTTTTTTAACTTTTTTTTATATAACTTTTTGAAAAAAAAACTTCAATACTAAAAAAAGTCCAAAATGTTTATTTCTATTCATAAAAAATAAAAAAAAAACTATACATTTATACATAAAAATTAAAGAATTTTATCCGTCCCTGATTTCTTTATTATACTTTCATTTGTTTAGTTTTCTTCTAACTTTTTTATATAACTTTTTGAAAAAAACTCCAATACTAAAAAAAGTCCAAATTTTTTATTTCTATTCATAAAAAATAAAAAAAATTATACATTTATACATAAAAATTAAAGGGTTTTACCCATCCCTGATTTCTTTATTATACTTTCATTTGTTTAGTTTTTTTTTTAAATTTCGTAGTGGTAGTAGTGGTAGTGGTGGTAGTGGTGATAGTAGTAGTGGTAGTGGTGATAGTAGTAGTAGTAGTGGTGGTAGTAGTGATAGTAGTGGTAGTAGTGATAGTAGTGGTGGTGGTAGTGGTAGTGGTGGTGGTAGTGGTGGTGGTAGTAGTAGTGGTAGTGGTGGTGGTGTTAGTGGTAGTGGTAGTAATAGTAGTAGTAGTGATGGTAGTAGTGGTAGTGGTGGTGGTGGTAGTGGTAGTAGTAGTGGTAGTAGTGGTGGTAGTGGTGGTAGTAGTAGTAGTAGTGGTGGTAGTGGTGGTAGTGGTAGTGGTGGTAGTAGTGGTGGTAGTAGTGGTGGTAGTAGTAGTGGTAGTAGTACTAGTAGTAGTGGTAGTAGTGGTAGTGATAGTGGTGGTGGTGGTAGTGGGTTGTGGTAGTGGTAGTGGGGGTGGTGGTAGTGGTAGTGGTAGTGGTAGTGGTAGCGGTGGTAGTGGTAGTAGTGGTAGTCGTAGTAATTAGGAAAGTTATATTTCATAACTCCATCCATCCATCCCTAACATAAATTGAACATTTTAAAATTATTACTCTCTTTGTTTCAAAATAAATTTGAAAATCTGTCTCCAAATATATGACATTTTAAAATGTCATTCAAAAAGTATAAAATAAATAATAAATATTTTTCTTAGTTATTTTCAATTTTTTTTTATATATTTTTCGTAAGAATATAAAGAATTATGAAAAATCAAAATTAAAAAAAAAATTATGTAGAGAGAAAGACAAAGCTCGAGCTCGAGCTCGACTCGGCTCGGCTCGTTTAGGCTCGAGAATTCGAATAAAAGCTCGATAAAACTCGAACTAATGATCGTTTGAGTTCAGATTTTTTTTAAAATTCGAGTTAAGCTCGAGCTCGACTCGTTAAAGCTCGAGTTCGAGAAGCTCGCGAAAAAGCTCGCGAACAACTCGAAACTCATTTCGAGTCGAGCTCGAACGAATTTTTCAAGCTCGAGCTCGAGCTCGAAAAAAGCTCGGCTCGTTAATTTTTAGTCGAGCTCGAGCTCGACACCTCAAAGCTCGGCTCGGCTCGGCTCGACTCGTTTACAGCCCTAGTGATGTGTGTATAGAGACAAGTACGGGGTGCAAGCTACTACTGAAGGGTGTTCGACATATTCCGGATGTCCGTTTTAATTTGATATCAGTAGGTCAGCTTGATGATGAAAATTACCACCATAACTTTGGTGATGGACAATGGAAGCTGAAGAAAGGGTCTTTGGTTTTGGCCAAGGGAAACAAACGAAATTCCTTATATTTTACCGAGGCAAAGCTTGTTGATGGAGTTGCTAATGCAGTTGAGGATGAGATCTCCACCGAGCTATGGCATAAGCGTCTTGGTCACCTAAGTGAGAAAGGTTTGCAGATTCTTGCCAAAAATCAGTTTTTACCCAAGATGACAGGTACGTCACTGAAACGTTGCATGCACTGCCTTGCTGGTAAGCAACATAGAGTTTCATTTCACACACGTCCTCTATCTAGAAAGAATTCTCCCCTTGATTTGGTACATACTGATGTTTGTTATATGAAGGATAAATCTCTTGGTGGAGCATATTATTTTGTTACATTTATAGATGATCACTCGAGAAAGGTCTGGTGTTATGCTTTGAAATCAAAAGATCAGGCGTTTGAAAAGTTCAAGAGCTTCCAAGCAAGGGTCGAGAGACAAACAGGGAGGAAACTAAAGTGTGTTCGTGCAGACAACGGTGGTGAGTACACTGGAGAATTCAGAAAGTATTGTAGCGATAATGGTATCAGGTTGGTGTTTACGGAGCCTAAGACACCGCAGCACAACGGAGTGGCAGAGCGAATGAACAGAACAATAGGAGACCGAATTGTGTGTGTTATCTCACGCAAAGTTGCCAAAATCTTTTTGGGGCGAAGCTATGAGGACAGCAGATGATTTGATTAATCTATCTCCTTCGAAGCCTCTTAATGGTGACGTTCCTGATAGAGTATGGTTCGATAAAGAAGTCAGCAGCTATCATCATTTACGAGTATTTGGCTGCAGAGCATTTGTGCACGTTTCGAGAAGTGACAGATCAAAGCTTGACAACAAGTCAAAGGAGTGTATTTTCTTGGGTTATGAGCATGACGAGTTTGGGTACAGATTGTGGGATCCAGCGCAGAAAAAGGTCATCAGAAGTAGAGATGTTATTTTCTTTGAAGATCAAACTATTGCCGAACTTGGGAAAACAGAGTTAGAGGCACAATCTAATGTTGGTAAGGGTTCAGATGACGATATTTCGTGCCCACCTCCTCTTTCATCTTCACATGCCGTTGATACTAATCAAGGGGGAGAAGTAGAGAACAATCAAGTTGGTGATGAGCAAATAGATGGTGTTCCTCATATTGTTGATAATGCACCTAATCAAGAAATACAGCCGGAGCAAGTCTTGGAACCACCGCGAAGATCAAGTAGACAAAGGCAGCCAAGCAACAAGTATCCACCAAATGAGTATGCTTTACTTTCTGATGGGGGAGAACCGGAGAGCTTTGATGAAGCTATGACACACGAGAATAAAAGCAAATGGTTGGCAGCTATGCGAGATGAGATGAGATCCCTACACGACAATCACACTTATGATTTAGTGAAGCTACCGAAGGGTAAGAGAGCACTAGAGAATAAGTGGGTGTTCAGATTGAAGACCGAGGAGCATACTTCACAACCTAGGTACAAGGCACGCTTGGTTGTGAAAGGATTCCGACAGAAAAAGGGTGTGGATTTCAATGAAATATTCTCACCGGTTGTGAAAATGTCTTCTATTAGAGTTGTTTTGGGGTTAGCAGCGAGTATGGATTTAGAAGTCGAGCAGCTTGATGTGAAAACCGCGTTTCTCTATGGTGACTTAGAAGAAGAGATATACATGAAGCAACCACATGGTTTTGAAGTCAAAGGCAAAGAAAATCTGATGTGTAAGCTGAAAAAGAGTTTATACGGGCTCAAGCAAGCGCCACGCCAATGGTACAAAAAGTTCGACTCATTTATGGTTGAGCACGGGTACGAGAGAACAACTTCGGATCATTGTGTGTTCGTAAAGAAGTTTGCTGAAAATGATTTCATCATTCTTTTGTTATACGTAGATGATATGTTGATCGTTGGTCAAAGTACAAGTAAAATCAGGCTCTTAAAGAGAGAACTCATCAAATCCTTTGCTATGAAAGATTTGGGGCCAGCAAAGAACATTCTTGGAGTGCAGATTTTCAGAGATAGAAAGAATGGTAGGTTGTGGCTGTCTCAAGAAAAGTACATTGAGAAGGTGTTAGAAAGATTCAACATGAACAAGGCAAAATCGGTGAATTCTCCACTTGCAAATCACTTTAAGCTCAGCTCCAAGCAAAGTCCAACAAGTGAGAAAGAAAAAGAAGAAATGCAAAAGGTTCCTTATGCTTCAGCAGTGGGTAGCTTAATGTACGCAATGGTTTGCTCGAGACCGGACATTGCCTACGCAGTTGGAGTAGTAAGTAGATTTCTTGCCAATCCAAGGAGAGGGCATTGGGAAGCTGTGAAATGGATACTCAGGTATCTTAGAGGTACTTCAAACCTTGGCTTGTGTTTCAGAAATGGTGAGCAAATACTTATGGGTTATGCGGATGCAAACATGGTGGTGATGTTGATACGAGAAAGTCTACATCGGGCTATATGGTGACTTTAGCGGGGGCAGCGGTTTCTTGGCAATCGAGGTTACAAAAGTGTGTTTCTTTATCTACCACTGAAGCTGAATTCATTGCTCTGACAGAAGCTTGCAAGGAGCTCCTATGGATGAAGAAATTCCTTGAAGATCTTGGCATCAAACAAGAGAAGTTTGTGTTGTTTTGCGATAGCCAAAGTGCCATACATTTGAGCAAGAATTCTACATTTCACTCTCGATCTAAGCACATCGATATAAGGTACCATTGGATTCGAGAAGCGTTGGAAGCTAAGTTGTTATGCATTGAGAAAATCCACACCGATGAGAATGGGTCTGATATGATGACCAAGACGCTACCTAAAGAGAAGCTTGATATTTGCAGAATTAAAGCTGGTTTGGTTGAGCCCCTTGCTTAGAATTGGGAGGGGGAGAATGTTGGAAATGTCCCAATTAAAATCTTGGGGGCTGTTTAAACATTATGCCAAACTGCAAGGGGCTGGTTGTAACTTGAAATTGGGGAAATCACTTATCCCATCAACATAACAGGAGTGGCTGTTTTTTTTAGAAGAAGAGAGGTCGGACCAAGAGAAGAGAGAAGACGAAGAGACAGACAAAAAAATCGAGAAATTGGGTGTGCCTTTGTTCACGATTTTGGCTGAAGTTTCAGACGCTTGCCGGTGATTGCTCTCTCCACAGATTGACGGTTTCAATTTGTGAGATTTCCTTTCTTCTCTCTTAGACATTGTTGATATCCAACCTTGTGGTTGAGGTGTTTTTCTGTTGTTATTGAGACTTGTACTCACTGTGTAGCCACTTGATGAGCCCGGATCTACTGGACCGGGCCCGCGCTCGGTCGAGTCCAAGGAACCAGTGACGTAGCAGTTCCTAGACCGCTGGAGGGAAGACCGCGGACAAATAGGCCCTTGTGGTCAAGACCGCGTCCCTCCTCGCATCGTCCTCATCGGGGACCATTGGGACCACCTCGGCTGGATCCGTGCCCGCATGAGCCATGACCGCATCAACCGTGCTCGCGTCATATATCTTTGACCGCGGGCACATCTGCTTCCGGTTAATGTCGAAGCCTTGCGAGCAAGTTAGCTTGCGCTCGACAGGCCACTTGGCCGGCTCCCCATCACGCATTCAATGCGGCTCGGTCCGCGCCTACTATTCCATTTAATGCACTAAGCGGCTACACGGCTCATGTCACTTTCGGCCATGTCCCACAGACGGTCAATGTTCCCTCCCACGACGGGACCAATTAGGCTGCGGACACGTGTAGGCGGTCAAGTACCAAAGTGCCCCCAGGGGCCGATCTCGTGGCTTACATCAACAAGCACCGTGGCATTGCTATAAATAGAAGGCCTTTACCCCTTGGGCAAGGTAAGTTCCATAGACAATTAAGTAAGCTCTATTACTCTGAATCCTAAACACACACACACTCCAAGGTATTCAAAGCCTTCTAAATCTCAGTATTCTTACTCTCACACCCGAGGACCTGAGTTGGAGTAACCTCCAACTTTAACCTTAACGGTGCTTGTTTGTGTTGTGATTTATGTACATCCAACCACCAAAAATATCCTAGCCGGGTATCCTTGAACCGCTCCCCGACCCTGAAAAGCTTGGCGTCATCAGTGGTTCCATTGCCGGGAATCGACTTTCACTAGTTTTTCCCGTTTAAAACTTTTGTTTTCATATACACCTTGTAGTCTAAACAACTGACCGTCAAAAGACACTTCTTTTCAGTCATTTTCGTCTTTCGAGACATGTCTCAAATTCGAAAAATCTTGGTCATTTGACCCTAGAAGATGAGAACCAAGCCGCACCCTCCACCACCAATAGGGAAAGGCAAACCAACTCTGTTTTCAACGGAATGGGGGCCCATTCTCGGCCCAAAATCCCCAAATTTCAACGAGTTCTACACCTAAGCAACCGAGGAAGCCCGAGCGGAGAAAGCCGAGGCCGGGGCCCGAGGCCCTACTAAACAATAGCCCAAAACTCCCCAAGCTCACATAAAAAACACCACTCTAACCACCCCACTTTCCCCGCAGCAAATCCTCGAGAAGGAAGGAAATCTGGCCTCCAAGTCAGGCGGTCGCGGAGGCCGCGGCCATCAACGACGCGGAGATGGAAATGTTTGAAATAGAGGCCAATGGAGGGTTACAGTTCCCTCAAGGGTCACAAAGATTCTCCCAACGAGCTCCCGCTAACTCACTTGCTAGTCAAGCCGTGGGGGCAAACCGGGTTGAACCAGCCCTTGAACGCGGACAGCCGGCCAAGCGGAGCGTGGTACATGTAGATGATAGCGAGGAGATTGGGGAAGAGGCACGGTCAAACCACCGTGCGAGGTCCAAAGCCGGACCCTTGGCTCCTGGCCAAGAGAAGGCCGTGACTCCACGAGCTAAGAAGCGAAGGTTGATGATCGAGAACCACGAGTTTGTGGAATTTATGCGAAGATGTGGGAGACCCATCGAAGGCCTGCGAAGTGTGGCCGCACCATGGACGCCTTCGGCGATAAAATTGCGCGGGCACCGATCCGGAAGGGCAAACCCCCAGAGATGGACACCTATGACGGATCGAAAATGCCAAGAGTCATATGGGAAGATTTGAGGGCCGAGATGGCTTTATTCTCCGCGGACGAGTCGGTGATGTGCAAAGCTTTAGGCTGCGACCTTCACGGGCGAGGCCCTATCTTGGATGCTAGCCCTCAAGCCCGGTGTATCCGGTCATTCGACGGTTCGTAGTTCTCTTCCTCAATGCCTTTGCCGGAGCAGTGTGCCCGCTAGACAAAGACAAGATCTTGTCCGTGTCAAGCGGGCACCAAACGAGCCTCTGAAAGATTATATATCCCGGTTCGGGAAGGTGAGCGAGGAGATTGTGGACTTGGAAGAAGGAGATATCAGACTATGTTTTGAGGCGGCCTCGGTTCCTCCTTCCTCAAAATGAATTTTGCCTCAAAGAAACCTAAATCGGTGGAGGAAATGTATGAAAGGGCCTCGGCCATTGCCTCGCCTCGAAGAGCCTAGTGTGCCGCTCCCGATCTTACGCAAAAGAAAGGATAAGCCAAGTCCGGAGACCGCGAGCACTGCTCACACCAATAATTAGGGCAAAAACGAGGCGGGGATCGAAAAGCTCAAAAAGGCTATGGCCGAAACGGTTTACAGAGCTCACCGACCCGAGGGTGGTGATCATGAGAGCCTCGGACTTTCTGCTCCTCCCCCGTGCTTCGAAAGCGAATGAGAGGAGTAGACTTAAGTTACGTGAGTATCACAAACGACCTTACCGCACGGAATCGAGGATCAAGTTTCCACCCCAAGCGAGTAATCCGGCCAGAAAATCAATAGCGGGGAGCTAACGAGTGGGTTAAGGGAAACAATCGCCCCCGATAACAATGATCGGCGGCGGCACGACACACGCGGTGACCAGAGAGAAATGAAAGAGATAATTATGATGACGATTTGGGGGACTATGACATTAACTTCATTGGGGAGGAACCTCCCTCTAATAAGCAGCTCTCCCTCCAAATCCGGACACTAGAAAAAGTTTTCTCCATCCCCGCAATGGCTCCGGAAGAAGAGCAAGAAATTGGGTTCAAAAGGAGTGAACTTGCCTCCTCCCTTTTTCATTCCACTGACCCTCACCCACGAGAATGAAGATCAATAGGGCAAACATTGGCCGAGTGTTGATAGATACTTGGGAGCCGCGACATACTCTACTACCATACTTTGGTTGGAATGAGAATGGCGAAGCACATCTTACTCCATATGCGGGCATGCTCGAAGGCTTCACTAACCACTTGTTGTAAGGAGTAAAGGGGACGATTGTGTTTGACGTAGCTATTGGGGAAAAACCCGTACGAGAAGACGGCCAAGATAACTTTCATGGTGGTCGATCTTCCTTCCCAAGACAATGCCATTCTCGGCGTAGCTTGCTCGAGGCCGAATTGGGAATAGTTTCAAGGCCCGTCCCCACCAAAGGGTGAAATTTAACACCCCGGGCGGGGTTGCTACCATCAAGAACCAGCCCGGGAGATTCCTCCGAGCACTGGAGGAAAAAAGGAAAGAACAGAAAGGCCAGGCATCCTGCCCGCATATACAGGGCGAGGACAAGATAATAGAGGGAAAAGGCGAGGACAAATCAAAAAAGGGGAAAACTCTTGCACTCCCGCCGCCACCCGTACCGATTGGCATGCTTTCTTTCCATTCCACGAAGGTGGAGCTCAAGATGAGCAGAAAATCGAAGCAGTTGGCTGCCCCTGTTGAGGGAGGTTATATTGATCGAGGAATAGAAGGGGAAATTGACCGTGATATCATATATTCTATGGCAACATTAACTGGAGCTCAAGTCAACCCCCCTACCATTGTTATTGACTCCTTGCACAACCGAGAAATCAGTGACCTAAAACCTAACGACGAGCTCGAGGAGGTGGTAATCAACCCCCACTTCCCCGAACAAACTGTTAAGGTAGGCCTGGAAATTCACAGCGAGGAGAGAAGGATACTCATCGAGTTCCTTAGAGCAAATTGTGATGTGTTCGCTTGGAGGGTGGAGGATATGCAAGGCATCAGCGAGGACGTGATCCTCCATAAAATCAACGATGACCCATCCTTCAAAAACATCCATCAGAAATCAAGGTACTTCTCCCCGGAGAAGGAGATCGCGATCAAGGAAGAGGTAGAAAAGCGCTAAAGGCGGGGATAATAAAGGAGATCTCCTACCCCGAATGGGTGGCCAATGTGGTCGTGGTTAAGAAATCGATGGTAAATGGAGGATGTGCGTTGATTTCACCGATCTCAACAAGGCATGCCCCAAAGATTTCTTCCCTCTTCCTCGCATAAACAGATTGGTGGATTCTATGGCCAGGACACGTAGTTCTAAGCTTCATTGATGCATACTCCGGCTACCATCGGATCCGAGATGGCTCACGAAGATGTCCGCTCTGTAGCTTTCATCGGCTGCGGGCAAGACATCTTGCTACACTATGATGCCCTTTGGGGCCGAAAAATGCAGGAGCCACATATCGGCGCGTGGTCAATCTGGTCTTTAAAAACCAACTAGGCGTAAATCTTGAGGCCTACATTGACGACATGGTCATAAAAACTAAGGAAAACTCCCACGAGCTCGATGTGGAGGAAACCTTCAAAAACTTGCGCCACAACAACATGAAGCTAAACCCCTAAGTGCGCTTTCGGGGTCAAGGCGGGCAAGTTCCTCGGATTCATGGTCAACCAAGAGGGATAGAGGCTAATCCGAGAGAAAATACGGGCCCTATTGGACATGAAACCTCCCGCTGCGTGAAGGATGTACAAAAACTCAGTAATTCGCATCACCGATTGGTCGCTTCATCTCGCGGTCGGCGAGAGAGATGCCTCCTTCTTCAAAACTCTCAAAGGGGGAAGAGAGGCAGTGAATTTGCATGGAGCACCGAGTGCCATCAAGCTTTCGAAGAAGTCAAGACATACCTCGGGCGGCCGCCTCTACTCGGCGGCCGGTGCCGGAGAAGAGCTCTTTTATATCTAGCCGATTCTTGATGCAGCGTGGCAAGACATTGTTCTTGTAAGGGAGGAAGATAACTCCCAAAAACCGGTTTATTATGTATCGAGCCTTTGTCCGCCGTAGAAGGGCGTTATCTTAATATAGAAAAGTTAGCTTACGCTTTGCTTGTATCTGCTCGAAAATTAAGAGCCTACTTTTCGCACATCCTATAACCGTACTAACCGAGGCCCCGCTTAGAAAGGTTTTACATAAATCGAGTCCTCGGGGAGAATGCTAGCTTGGTCTATAGAGCTCACTGAGTTCCAGATCACCTACTCCCCGAGAAAGACAATCAAAGCGCAGGCCTTAGTTGATTTTGTAGTAGAATCATCATTCAAATTAGCGGACAGCGACCTCGGAAAAAGAAAGCGAGCAGAATCAGAAGATGACCCTGAAAGCCCGAGCACGTAAATTGTTCAACCAAGGGAGCGTCCTGAAGAGGTGTGGATTTTATATGTGGACGGCTCCGCGAGCAAGTTAATCAGTGGAGCGGGCATACTTCTGATCGCACCCTGCGGGGAGAAGTTTATGAGGGCCTTGAGATTCAAGTTCGAAGCATCAAACAATCAGGCTGAGTATGAAGCGATTATAGCGGGCATGGAATTGGCAAGAGACTTGGGAGTTCAGAATATTGAGATCAATAGTGACTCTCAGCTCATAGTTAATCAAATTAGGGGGGAGTATGATACTATCAACCCAAGACTAGCTCGCATCGCGGCCTTGCAAAAACCCCTCATCAAAAATTTCACTTACTATGAGCTGAACCAAGTCATGAGAGAGGATAACGTGGAAGCTGACCTCCTCTCAAGAATAACCGAGCAAGAAATTGGTGAATTGGAGACAGATTGCCAGATTGAATTCACAGAGAGACCTGCTATAGATCGAATTCAGATAAACAATATTGAGGATCAAGTAAGGGACTGGGTAGATGAGATCAAGGATTACATTGAAAAGCAAACCCTCCCCGAGGATCCAGCAAAGGCTAGAGCCATTGGAAAGGTGTCCGCGAAATACCTCGTCCTCGATGGAGTACTTTTTCGACGATCATTCACCAAACCTTTGCTCAGATGCGTCAAAACTCACATGGTCACTAACTTACTCTATGAGGTCCATGAGGGAGTTTGTGGCGGGCACCCTGGTGCTCGCACCCTCTCGGACAAGATCAAATTCCAGGGTTTCTTTTGGCCTTATGATGAGAAGCGGATGCACAGGAGTATGTTAGAAAATGTGATAAGTGCCAGAGATTTGCGGACATCCCTAGACTACCATCAACAGAAGCCAGACTTTGGTTGTACCGCGTGGCCCGTTTGATACGTGGGGATAGATCTTATTGGACCATTTCCAACTGCTAGAGGAAGCATTAAGTACGCCGTGGTGGCCGTGGATTATTTTACCAAGTGGACGGAAGCAAAGGGCTTAGCCACTATTTCCGAGGATAACACTATCAGTTTTGTCCACGACCACATCTATTGTCGATTTGGGGTTCCCCGAGCAATAATTTCAGATAATGGCACCCAATTCTCCGCAAAATTCACTGCTGAATGTGTGAGAATGAAGGTGCAACACCGTAAGTCCGCAGTTGCCTATCCTCAGGGAAATGGTCAAGCTGAGGCAGCAAACAAGCTAGTCCTGACTGCCTTAAAGAAAAATTTGGAAGGACGAGGAGGACGATGGTTGGACGAGCTACAGATCGCATTATGGATTGTCCGCACCACAATTAGAAATTCTACAGGAGAAACTCCTTTCTCGCTCACGTATGGGTCAGAGGCAATGGCGCCGCTGAGGTAGCCCTACCTCGTACAGTAGTCACATACTTCGACGAGTCTCAAAACGAGGCAAACGAAGGTGTGACTCGGACGATCTCGAAGGAAAGAGAATACGGGCATACGAAAAAATGGTGAACTACAAGCGTAAGGCGAAGAAGCACCATGACAAAGAGGGTAAATAGGAAGAGTTTTTCGGTTGGAGACCGGGTACTCGAAGCGTAGAGGTCCAAGGGGCCCAACTCCGGTTTCAACAAGCCGTCCCCGAAATGGGAAGGTCCATATGAGGTCACAAGGATAGTCAAAGAGGGCACCTACATATTGCGACCAAAAGAGGGAGAAGAGCTTAAGCATACATGGAACAATGATCACCTTAGAAAGTACTTCTTTTGAGATCTTTGTAATTTTTAAGGAGTATAGACCTCTATATATATATAAGTGAGAAGTTATCATCATATTTTGATGCAAAATCAATTCCCACCACCTCAAAAGCTAGGGTGGATGCCCGCAGCGGATGCCAGCTGGGTTCAAGAGCCAACATATGAGCTCCTACTTACCGATGCGCAAAGATCTAAGGATCCGCATGCCTATATATGTACAAAGATCCATTACGATCCGTACTATGATCGCGGGAGGATACTCTCTCCTCCCCGCGTGACACCACCAAAAATAAGTGGATATAGATGAACGTAGGTACAAAGGCCATGATGCCCGTGCCTACGGATTCTAGTGGGGACAATGACCGAAGTCGGACCCACTAATTGCGCGAAGGACCTCGTTAGGGCCGTTACTCGCATGCCCGTATGTGACAAAGGCCTACATATAAGCCCGTTCACTGTATCGCCACGAGACCCTCACGAAAAACCCTAGGGAGTTTTGAATAAAGGGTCAAATAAGTGAGAACCTCCAATAAGGGGATACAGATGTCGGGGTTAAAGGGCCTCTATGCTAAAATATGCTCCTACCTTCTGCGTCAATGACAATAGCCTGCGGCCACCTTCTCGCATGCCCTATGAAAGTATGCTTGCCTTGCTACTTTTTGACTTACACCGGCCGCAAGGCCGGGAATAAGTGTAAATGGATGAGAGTGATCAAACTAGTTTAACAAAGCCAAAGCAGACAAACGAGGTTAAGGCCTCAAAGTTTGCCACAAGGCTAAACAAACGCGATCATAGAAGAATAAGGTCCGATTCTCACGAAAACCTAAGGGTTTTGAATAAAGAGTTAGGAAAACTCAAAAATGCGGGCAAAGGGCCTACTAAGCCGCCGCCCGCGTAAGGAGAGTATAAAGTTAATTGCAAGTCAAAAACGCCGGAAAAAGTAATAGGCAAGAATGCAAGTACCGAGGTGCTCGAAAATTGCCAAACTACTCAAAATAGCCTACGAGACAAGCAATTAAGATAAATAGTAAAGGAGCCAAGTGGAGAAAAATTCTTCTATTAATGTTGAGGAAATATTTACAAAGTCCTAAACTATTACAAAAAGAAAAGCAAAAACCCTATAGTGGAGCATTCTCCTTGGGCTCCTCGGCCGCACCACCTCGCGCCCGTGCCCGCTTCGAGGCCGGAGTTTGGGAAGGCAGGGCCGGTCCCCAGAGGCACCTCGGTAATAGGAGCAGCTTGTTGCTTCTGCAGAGGCCGAAGCGGAGCCGCCCGCCGGGGAAACAGATCTCCCATGGCCGGCCCCTCCGGAAGAACCCGAGCTGTGGCATCCCCAACGATAAAGGGTTCTCCCGAATCGCAGCCTCATCCACCGGGCGATCGTGCCAAGGGCGATCACTTCGCCACAGTGAGGCAGAGAGGCCGCAGCGGAGAGATCCGCACTCGACCTCGTCCTCGGACAGAGGAACTAGCGATGCCGGAGTACGCACTCCGCGTCGCAGCTTGATGAATCGACCACGGCTAGCCGCACGGAGAACATACCCGCACCGCGAGTTCCGGATTGTCGGTCCGACACCGCCTCATCTTGGGCGCCAGTTCTCGCGCTGAGCCAATCCTTGAACTCCTCGGAGTTCTTATACTCCTCGATGGCCTCCTTGCGAGCTTCGGCCATCATCCTCTCCTTCTCCAAGCCAAACCGCGTCGAGGCAAGCTTCTGAGAGATCATCCGCCTGCCTCCGTGATCCGGACTTGCTTTGGGTGGCATCCAGCTTGACTACGAGCTCGGCATTTCTTTGCTCCACTCGGAGTTTGTGGCCCTCGAGCTCATCCCGTCGACCCTTTCGCTTTTCAAGGCTCTTCTCCACTCTGGCCACTCCGATCCCGGAAGCCCTTCAGACGGACTCCTTGGTGGCGAACTCTTTCTCCTTGGCATCCAGAAGGAGCTCGTAGTCCCCACCTTCTCCCGGGCGCCCGGCTCGCGGAGTTTACCCGCCATGTCCCGGTGTTATTGGCAAGCTCAACGGACAAAGCTATCACAGTCTCCCGAGCCGCATAGCCTTATTGCCCACTGCGAGGAGGATAGTTAGAGCAAGGAAGGCTAAAAGTGACAAAGGGACAGACAGAAAAGAGTCAAACCTCAAACAGGGCAATCCCAATGTCTCCCATCAAGGCCGACGGGTTCTCCTTCTCCACCACGGCATGATAGAAGTCCGGGGCGAAGAGCCTATTGATAAGCCCGATCCCAACACAGAGTTGTGGGAAGAGCGGGCATACAGTGTCCACCCCCTTCAATGGCGGGCACGTATCCCACTGTTTCCTCTTCTCCTGTGCTCCTCGCGGGTGGCCAGGGAGGAGATCGGGTAGGCTACCGAGCATATTGTCCCCGCGGTGGAGGGAGCAGGTAGAAGCGGTGGCAAGCAGCAGGGGGCTACGAGAAGAAGTATCCACCACTTTCGGGTCTTGGAGGACCTCTCCACATGCGTAAGATCCGCCTCTCTCGTCGCCCTTTTCTTGGATCGCTTCCCGATTATGCCCTGTGAGGCAATAAGATTAAGGCCCACGGGAGATTGATGCCCCTGAGAGCATTGGGTGGAGGAGGACCCCGGGAGGTGGAGGCGCATTCCTGGTGGTTAGAATAGTTTTGGGAGCGAGATAGAGGCTCCCGAGTCCTTCCCGCTCGCTCGCTACTGAGCGCGATCTTATCTTTTGTGGGGACCCCTCCCATCTCATTCTCGCCTCTTACGGCGCCTTCCTTGTTGCCCTCCGGTTCTTGGCCTTCATCCGAGCAAAGACTTAGAGGGGCCATCGTAAGTTATACTCTTCCTGATCTACTCCGAGGGAAAGAAAAATGGTTAGCAGAGCAGCTCAAAAATCAAAGGCAAAGTAAATCGGCAACAGCTTTTATAAAGGAATCGAGACCGATTAGTTCGGGAGGATCGCACTCCGCCGCCAAAGATACTGTGTCTTACAATCGGCCTCAAACCGGTAATGTTCGTGCACCCGCCAATCGTGGTCACGGGCAAAGGCTCTATTTCTACTTTGGGGGCATATGGGCGCCCTCCTGCGAGGAGCCACCCCGAGTAGATCAATCAGGGGCTCATCTTCCACTACGGCGCCCACGTCATATACGGCTCCTCCCCGCTATCCAAATAAAGGGCCGATGCCTCTACATGGCGGCCACAGCATAGCATCTACCGAGGACGGGTCCTGGATAACCGCGCCGCCACCTTCATCGGGACTGGCTCAAGATTTGAAAAGGGCCATCCAAATCTTGACTCGATAACCAAAATATCCTTCGATTCCATCGGGTCAAATTTGTTTGAGGGAGGAGAGAAAGTCCTGGTAGAGTAGTTCCTAGCCTTCAAGCTCAGGATACCACGCCTAATCCGGTTCGATAGTAAGCATAGAGCCCAAAGAAGGGTAGGTTCATAACCCAGAATCCGCATACAGCCATGAAGGAGACAATGGCCCTGATGGCTTTGGGAGTCGTGCGCATGGGCAAAGTGTGCATCAACTCCGTGAAGAAGTAAAAGAAAGGGTCCAGGGCGGCCTCAATCCATTCTCAAACCGGGCCCCATAAAAACGCAGCTCGGTTGTCCCCGCGACATCTAGCATGGTCTCTCGGCCGCAGCCTTGTCTCGTCCTTCAAATGAACATGCCCAAGGGTGCGGACACGGTAGCATTGCGGTCCACATTATAAACCTCATAAATCTCCTCCTCCCACCAATGGTGGCCACCTCCTCGCCTTCTGCTACGGCCACGACCAGTGATTCACACCCCTAGCCGGCCTCGCCTTTGTTCCGGCAGGGCCACAACCTCCTCCTCCTCCTGAGTCGAGCTCTCGAAGGCATCCACAATGTTGGTGGTCTCAAATGGCCTTCTTAGCGGTCCCCGCGGCCCTCCTATCCCTCCTCGCGGTCATCCTCTTCTGCCTCCGAGCTCGAGGAGCCAAAGAGACCGGTGGGGTCACCACGGCAGGGGCCACCTCCGATTCAACCTCACCGGCCCAAATACCTCGAAATTGAGGGGTCAAGTTCCTCACCGTCGCTCACCAATTGTCCCCGCCTAGGGGCCGCGGCACAACGGGGGAAAGATGGTACTGGGGGCGTAACATCTAAAGGGTCACTCAGTGGTCCCCGCGCTCGGTGCCCGCGAATTGTTTGATTGGTCGAGTCCATTAGTTCACACTTCTCCCAGCTTAGTTATTTGTTCGGGGACACGGATCGCTCTCCTCACAAGTTCGGCGGCGTTCGTAGTCCGATCTTTATCGCGGGGAAACCCGCACAAAACCCCCATCACAAAATTTCTTAGCCTACGGTGATCTCCCAACACCCGCACGTCCCCGGTGATGAGCATGTTTCTTTTCGCCTCCCACAACCGGTGGGACGAAGGGCCCCCCCCGATTTCTCACGTAAATACAAAAACTAGGCAAAGATAGCCTAATCCACCCCAATCCTACCTTCCTAAAGATCCCTCCACCGTTTACGACGGCAAAGATATCGTGGGTGGCTCCATCTCCTAATTCTAAGGGACTACGGGGTCCAAACTCACGAGTAGTCATCAATGCAAAACCCGTAAAAGAAAAAAATAGAGGGAGATGAAGAAGAAAAACACCCAACAGCTTACTTACGAGAGAAAGATTGAGAGATGGATTCGGAAAACGGTAGCACGGAGTTCGCAAAGAAGAAATTTCTCTCTCAAGGGTTTCATGGGTTGCCTGGGAAACGGTAGAAAAGGGTTTGAGGTTTAAGGGTTTGGTATTTATAAGGCCTACCTATACGGGTTAACCCGTTAACCCGTATTAATTAGCCCACAAATCCAACCTCGACCCCGAACCGTCTCCAACGTTTGAAAATTCGAAAATTAAATACCTTTTGCATTTATTACCCCCTTGGATGACCGACACGTACCCCTATACGTACCATCGACCCGTCTTTTCATCTCGCTGTGGGGTCCACCGTTAACCGGGAGGGACGCCATGCAAGGGGACACGTGTCTCTCACCGGTGCTTCCCGAACTGCAATAAGTCCATAAGGCTCAACAAAAACACCAACACCGGTGCTCGCTCGAGGAACAATTGGAGCAAACCGAGCTTCTAGTAGCTCCTCACTCGACCATAAATAATCACACTTGGAGCTAGAGGCCATCGATGAGCTCCGACCCACCGGGACCGGGCCCGCGCTCGGCCTAGTCCAAGGAACCAGATGACGTAGCAGCTCCTAGACCGCCGGAGGGAAGACCGCGGACAAATAGGCCCTTGTGGTCAAGACCGCGTCCCTCCTCGCATCGTCCTCATCGGGACCATTGGGACCCCGCTCGCCGGATCCGTGCCCGCATGAGCCACGACCGCATCAACCGTGCTCGCGTCATATATCTCGACCGCGGCACATGCCGCTTCCCGGCTAATGTCAAGCCTTACCGAGCAAGTTAGCTTACCGGCTCGACAGCCACTCGCCGGCTCCCCCATCACGCATTCAATGCGGCGCCTACTATTCCATTTAATGCACTAAGCCTGGCCACACGGCTCATGTCACTTTCTACCATGTCCCCCGGATACCAATGTTCCCTCCCCGACAGACCAATTAGTCGCGGACACGTGTAGCCGGTCAAGTACCAAAGTGCCCCCTAGGGCCGATCTCACGGCTTACATCAACAAGCACCATGGCATTGCCTATAAATAGAAGGCCTTTACCCCCTTGGGCAAGGTAAGTTCCATAGACAATTAAGTAAGCTCTATTACTCTGAATCCTAAACACACACACACTCCAAGGTATTCAAAGCCTTCTAAATCTCAGTATTCTTACTCTCACACCCGAGGGCCTGAGTTGGAGTAACCTCCAACTTTGACCTTAACGGTGCTTGTTTGTGTTGTGATTTAGGTACATCCAACCACCAAAAATATCCTAGCCAGGTATCCTTGAACCGCTCCTGACCCTGAAAAGCTTGGCGTCATCACCACTAGTTGTACTAGTGAAGAAACCTTGTATTCCCATTGTTATTAGTGGAGATTTTGGTGGACTACAGTCCCGTGGTTTTTCCCGTTTGGGTTTTCCACGTAAAAATCGCTGGTGTTGGTTTTTGTTTGTTGCTACATATATTGCTATTGTTGCTGCATTTTCTTTGTCCGGTGTGTCTATTACTTCAGCAGGTAAGTGAAGAAGAACTGATCTAAGGACAAAGATAGTTCAGTGAAACTTGTTCAGCTGCTGTGCACAAACAGGTCTGTTATTTGGTTATTGTTGGTGTAACTTCAGACTTGTTACTCAGCAAAGTTGAGCTCCCATTTCCCAACACTTAATTCGAAATAAATTGCGCAACCGAAGTAACAAACGGAATGGAACTTCAAAACTAAAAAATAAAATAAAATATCACACAGCACGCACGATCTACTTCTTTACTTCATCGGAAGTATCGATTGCAACAACTCAAACAGAAAATCAGCATAAACACATGGAGAAACGAAAATTAAACGGATTACATCAATCCTTAAATCATGAATTTCCATGAAAAACAACAGTAGATACGACTAGAAACAGATCAGGCGATTAAAAGGACGAAACAGAACGGAGAGATTAGGTATCGCGAAGAACTTACACATTTCCAGTTACCGCCGACGAAGAATTTTCTGGCCATTGAAAACAAATTGAGCAGCAAGAAAGAAGAGAGTTTTTGAGTTTTCGTCTGTGATTATAAAGATCAAATCGACTGGATTTGGAATGGCAGATCGAGAGGCCTTTATAATCCGATTTTTGTGTGGTTCTTAGAATCTTGTTAATCACTTCTGGAAATGACAATTTACCCCCTGAAGAATGTTCGGTCTCCATTAAAATGAAAATGGTTAACGTTTAGCTAAAGAATGGAGTAGAATGACACATTCTGTTTGGGAGAACTAGGGATAGAATGGCCAACAAATGCATTCCTATATTCAATAAGATTATGATTGAATTGACATTAATGTTTAGATAAAGTTATCTTAAATTAATTTAAAATTTAAATACGGCCAATATAAATGAAATTAAACGAGTACTCCCTTCGTTCTAAACTGTTATATATTTTGCAATTATTAAGGAAGAGCTTCACTTTCTTGTATCTTAGTAGATTTGCACTAACATTCATGCCTAAGTTTAGAAATGGAACATATTTTTTGGGACAAGTCAAAATGACAAATGGGACAATCTTTCAGGAACGGAGGGAGTATATAATTTCATCTTTTATAAATATCACATCCACTATTCATATATTACACTCTATTTTGACCTATCTCCAAAATATTATTTCATTAATAAGGTACAAATAAGTAAATCATGTTTCATAAATAAATGTTCGAACCAGATAGAGAAAATGAATTTTAATGAGATGACTATTTTTCATTCAACAAAAGCAAAAACTACCAATTTTCATGACTCGCTATAAATAAATGCATACTCCCTCCGCCTCATATTAGTGTGGAACAAATATTTGGACACGTAAATTAAGGATAAGTAAAAGAGATAAATAGTGGAAATAGGTGTTTGTGATTGTGAGTATGAAAAATTAAATAGGAGAGAGAATGAGTGGAAGGAATAGTAAGTTGATTGGTGTTGTGAGTGTAAACGTAAAGTAGGAGAGAAAATGAGTGGGTGAAATCGTAAAGATTCTTTGCCATTTTGGATAGTCCATACTAATCTGGGACAGACCAAAAGGGAAATAAGTGCACACTAATGTGAGACGGTAATGTGGGACGGAGGGAGTATATAATAACATCACAAAATCTGGAGAGAAACGCGTTTCTCCGTTGCTTATGGAGAAACGGGGCTAAGTATGTAGCGCGACATACTTAGCCACAACAATTGGATATCCTTTCCAAAGCTTCTGGATATCCAGAAGCTTGAATATGGATATCCAGAAGCTTTGAAAAGGATATCCAGAAATCAAATATTTTTTCTGGCTATCCTTTCCAAAGCTTTCCTGATATCCATATTCAGTTTTCTGATATCGAAGCTTTGAAAAGGATATCCGGAAAAAATATTTGATTTCTGGATATCCTTTCCAAAGCTTCTGGATATCCATATTCAAGCTTCTGGATATCCAGAAGCTTTGAAAAGCATATCCAGAAACTGGCTAAGTATGTCGCGCGACATACTTAGCCCCGTTTCTCCAGTGACGACGGAGAAACGCGTTTCTCCCCAGACCGACTCTAATAACATAGTTGCCCACCAAGGCCAATAAAAATAAAGAAATAAAACACTCGCTATATGTATAATGACATAGTAATTGCCTACGCCAATAAAAATAAAGAAATAAAACAAATATGAAAATACAAAATTAAAATTCAAAAAGTACATAGTAAAATGACGTTTTCGCCTCCTCAAATGATTCAAATGACTAAAATCACGATCACTCATCACAAAATAGTAATTAGATTTTCTAATCATGTTTTAAACCAACTGCTATAACACATGTGCGTTAAACGTACGAAAAAGAAACTTTGACTAATAAAGATTTTATTAAAAATATATTCATATTGAAATTAACAGTAACAATTACAAATTTTGAAAAATTTCCTTGTAAACAATGTTTGTTGTTTCATCCACATTTATTCCTTTTCGTCACACACTAATATCTTCAATCCAACACGATTAGTTAATTTAAACTGAGCAAAATATATAATTGATCATGGCTGAACACATGTCTTTTTAGAAACAAACCAACATGAGTCATTGATTGGCTCTGACTTTTATTAATTGTCATTGCATATGATACAATCAACGAAAATTGTCTTCTCTAAAACTTGAACGACAAACTAAGATCAAATGGAGTTAATGACACCCTGGGGACAAAAACTTTATCTCAAGCATTACTGTCATTTAAAATTTTTGCTTCTATAAGATGTTGATCGAGCATATTAATAATTAGTCTTGTTACATTACACAAGCCTGTGCAGCATGATCAATGTTCCTTAATAACATGAATGGAACACCGACTTTAAGGCTCATCAGGCAAATCGAAATACTTTATTGAATTCAAAAACTCAGACGAATGAATGTCAGCAAAAAAATTGGAATTATTCTCTGCTCTACATATGGAATCCGAACTCAAATACGTTTTTGATTGATTCTGAGAGACCATTTACTTATTTATTTTATCGACTATGTCAAGAGTTGGTGAAAGTATGGCTCTCCCCTGTGAGTAAGCGACGTCATCAAAATGATCAGTGAATGAAGGATAGGTACTATCAACAATAGCCTTGATCAAATAGCCAGATGAGTATACGAGCAGGTCGTTGGGAACTTTGATAGTTGCAACGCCATCATTATCTCCACCATATGTCCCGCCTCTAATGCTTAAAATCTATTCAGAGAAATTTTTAAGCTCTAATCCGCTTAGATTATTCTCAATGGCTTTAAGTCGTATATTTTTAGTAAGCATCAAAACCTTGCAATGCGACCATAAATGCGATGAATTGATTGTCGCCATCACAATATCTTGTCTTTTACCTTTGGGAATCGCCATAAGGATTTGACGAAAATCTCCGCCCAAAACAATAGTTTTCCCCCCAAACGGTTGCTACATTCAAAACTATTTCGACCTTTGATCTTAAAGCAATCGAAAGAATCCTCAATAAAAAAGTTTTGCCTGTACCACTAGAACCATACAGGAAAAAAACTCCTCCGTTACCGGCCTCAACACTATTCATGATTTTATCATAAGCATGTTTATGCTCATCTTTACACAATCTCAATAACTTACTGCATTCATCATATAATAAATCTTTGTCATAGTTTAATTCATCAAAGATTATACGATTGTTGAACATTGACAGATCATAATCATCAGGATATTGCATAGTTGAGAAATCTTTAAGGCTTTTACCCCTGTTGCGCAATAACTTTTCAATTTCCAGCAAAGTGAAGTTCTTTATTTCATATGCTGCACTGAATTGTAATCCTGATGAATTAAAAAAAAAGGAACATTACTTGAAAAATTCTCTAAAAATATAATTAAACAAAATAAGTAGTAATAAAAAATAATATTATTTAGCTTGACGATTTAAAATACGTCTACACATATAGACAATATCATCTGACAAATAATCCAATCAACTTTCCCATACATGCTCAAGTCGAGAAATTGATCCATAAATCAACAATGTGACAAATAGGTTCCTTAAAAATGGCCAGATCCCTAATGGCTTGCTTCAACAATACAATCAATGTATTTCTTATCATCATCAAGCAATTTCATAGCATAGCAAGCATCTCTAAAAGAGCCATGGACATGGCCATCAACAATCCTTATATCCGCATAAGAAGTAGGCCCTCAAACAAAATTCAACAGAGTTCTTAGGTAATACAACTCTCCTTGCCCAGGTGCAACAAAAAAATGCGACCTATTTTAAAACCACGGGACCTTGGCTGCTACTTTCTTTCCTTTCTATTCCAAACAAATTTTGTTGGAAACTTAGCATAAGTCAATTGTTGAGCCAAATCCTTATATTTCATGTTTGCATCCATCCATGTTGTGAACATACTTTCTCTTGGTGTTGGACGCTCGAAAACTTCTCTAATTACATTGCCATCATCGAATACCACGTTTTGTTCACCTTCCAAATTAAAAGACAATCTTTCAACCGAAGGATTCCTATAATGGATATCATTACCCAACAACCTCCAAGCAGCCTCATAAGGTGATATATATTGACAATCCAAGTAATTTTGTATCTCATCAACAATTTTTCTCCCCACACCCTCGTCAACACTCTGACAAAACTTTGCAGTAACTCTGTCTTTGACCTTTACATACATACTTGCAATGATATTTAATATATTTAGCTTGATTGATCCATTCAACATTAATGTGATCCCCATGTCTCATCAATAAATCACGATTGTGAGGGATCGCATACTTTTTGTCAAGAGTTGTTCCCTTCACATCTATTGTTCGACCATTGTCAAGACGCTTATAAACAACATACCAATCCTCATCAATGACCGTTTTCTCACAAAACCTTTTGGGAAAATATTGAATGCAGCAGCCGTCAACCATGCATGGGGAGTTAGGTCGATCTTTGCTACAAGGCCCATGCAACCTTAACTCCTTCACTTCTGCATAGAAATGTGGATCAGTAGACTCATCTGGAATCTCTGCAAAAATGATATTGTCTGTTTTTTCTACTGTAGGATGAGTTACATCATTTTCCAGCCAAAGGATGATGTGAACATGTGGTAAACCACATTTTTGCCACTCAATTGTGTACAATACTACGAAAAAATATATGAATAAAAAATAAAATTAATTAAGTATTATTTTAAAATTTTAAAAGTATACCTATATATATTTGATAAATTAAATGTAAGTTCAGAAAAAAATTAAATTTAAGCAGATGGTACCTGCTTTGATTGGACCAAAAAAATTCTTCTGTTGAAGATCATACATGAGAATATCCAACTTATATTTAAACATTCTACATATAATATTCGGTCTATCTTCAGGTTGCAAACCTTTCGCTCGCACAAATCGAACAATCTCGGGCCACTTGGGATTACACGTGAATGTGATTAAAAGATTAGGATATCCGATCCATCTACATATAGCCATTGCATCTTGATATTTTGAATCATATATTGTAGGTAGATGGCAAAACAAATTCATGAGAAGCAGGATCACGATCACCTTTTCAACAGAGCATCTGTTAATCCTTTATACATCTCACATCTCAACTTTATCTGATTTGTCCTTATGTAAGTTAAACGTCTAGCCTCAACCATTATGAATGAGTCCTCTAGATATTGTTGAAAAATCCTTCTCGAGAAAAAATATTTGGTGATTCATTGTCCCTTTCATGCAATATGTAGGCAAACAATTCTCTCATACTCAATTTGGGTCGACCACCTTCATTTGAGATTGCATCAACATTGCGAACAAAATATCTTCTCTGTAACCATCTTGACCAAACAAAAAAAGCAATAGGTACTGCAAACCTAAATACTATGGGTGCAATTATGTGATCCTTTTCAACAATCCCCTTTGTGTTTCAACAACAATATCCCTATTACCGGTCAATGTATCAAAATTACCAACTACCAACAATGCAACATCATCCTTTTGAGGAAGGTCATTACATCTACCATCAGATATTCTTCTTCCAATAAGCCTGAGCCTAACATACTTTCAACATTTTTATGATGCACTTGTACCATTCTAAACGACTTCACGAGAATATTGTGATCATCAAGTATATTATTCTTCAAGTCATTGACAATTTCTTCATGCAAATTGCTTATACATGGATCTGGGCTAAAAGTTGATGAAAAAAATATTTTGGCAAAATTATATCTCAAGACCAAAGTTGAAAAAATAAGATTTCATAATTTTTCTTATATTCACTTACTTAATAGAGCGCATTCAATTCTGAACTTCATACTCAGTATCACAAATATAAAGTTGCGTAAACTTAAGAGACTTTCCTTCGGGTGGTATCAAACTGCCAATGAAGTGATAGTTTTAATCATATAAATTGAACACGGGGGGGGGGGGGGGGTGTCTATTTCCCTTATTAATGCCATAATCAATTTTACATCGCATATAAGTAAATGAAAACATCATGTTATAAGACCAAATATTAGATATGAATAACCTAATTTTCTTGTTATTCCTGTATAACAGCTCCTTAAATAAGGATGGAGGTTCAGGCATCGATGGCAATTGCATTTTTCCTTTCATGCAGCATCCTCAGAATTGGGGGTTTGCAGTTGTTTTATTTTTTTTATTCAATCTCTCGTCAAACCAAAAAATGGTTTTGTAATACTGATAGAAGGATCACCCAAGTCTATGCATTCTGTATTATGAACAGTTATTAAAAAAAATAGGAAAAAAATGTTAATATTTTTTATCGAGTGTTAATAATAATAATAAATAATTATAATGCTTATAATAAATATAATACTAAAATTACCATTTGTGAAATATGAATTCTTATCAATACTGATGTTGGTATTTATTACAGGAGAAATCATTGTGCCTAAAAAAATTAAGAAATCCAAATAATATATCAAATAAAAAAAAGTCACAATAAACATTAATTAACAATTTCAAAATTCTAATAATATAAATACCTTTTCGCTTCCTATTACTTTTTTTTCAATTGATATAACTTCGGAATTTGACTCATGTTATTGATTTTTTGAAAGTAAACCACTTCCAGGAATAGTGCCTGAATTTACTTTCAATAACTTAGATATATAAATTAATCATTAATTTTGCGTAAATTTAGAGTAGATAATAGGCTTCCTTATAATAGAATGTTATATACATATATGTGTATATATGTATATATATATACGTATATATATATATATATATACATATATACATATATATACATATATATACACATATATGTGTATATATATATATATATGTGTATATAAATATATATATATATATATATATATATATATATATATACATATATATATATATATATATATATATATATACACATATATATATATATATATATATATATATATATATATATACATATATATATATATATATACACATATATATATATATATACATATATATATATGTATATATATATATATATGTATATATATATATATATATATGTATATATATGTATATATATATATATATATTAATCGTATCATAGCGTAGGTTATGTCTGATAATGGCTAAATTGACTCAATGTTAAGACCATTTTTCTTTTTCGCTCCAATCATAGTAAGTTGTGAAAAGACTTTTCCTGTATTTGAAGTATCTTGTGTTTTGTAAAAGCAACTGTCATTGTCCATAAAAAATATGTACAACAAAGATGTATCAAAAATATGTTTTAACCGAATTACCAAATCAAAAATACAAGAAAATAAGTAAATAATTACCTTTAGTTGTTATCTTGTTTATTGGTTAGATGATGCCAAAAACGTTCGAATTAGCCCAAATCCAGCGACAGGTTGTATCCTGAATGTTTGAATAGCCTGAAAAATATGAACAAACACGTAAACTAGGTCGGGGCTTCACCGGCGAAGGCCCTCCAACGTGGGAGTAAGTATTTGTGTGATATAGAGAGCAAATCAATTGATAAGAGTTGAGAGTCAAAAGATGCATTCTCCTGAATTATGTGAATTATGGCTTGTATTTATAGGGGTAGGATGTAGAGTCCATATATGAACAGGAAGTTGTGTGAGAGGAGGGTTATAATCCTAGTGTGATTATAACTTCCTATAATCCTTGTTTGAGTAGGATTATATTTGCCTTCTGTACGTATGTCTATGAGGCATGCTACTCGGCATGTGATGTTAGTTGAATGCCGAGGAAGAGAGGAGCAAAGACAGGGAAGCCCATTTCTTTTCCTTAATGATGACCGAGGAGGCCCCTTGGTCATCCTTAGGTGAAGACCTCGTCGGCTTTTGTAGATACCTTGGTCGGCATATGATGGATACCTTGTCGGCATATGTGAATTCTGTGCCTAAGTCATTTTGTTCGCTCTGCTATGTCTGGGTCGACATAGTGGGAAATGACGAGGAGGAATGACTAGCATAGGTAGGAAAGCCCACTCCCTATGTTGTATTTGAGACTTGTATGGATTATATTTTGGGCCCAATTTATTGGGCCTTGCCCGGTTATGACCCACGTTTGTTCCTCAGTTTATACCGTTCAGTGGCCCTCGACTTCCTAGCTCGGCTATACTAAGGAGGAAGTGGTGCTCGACCTCAGCTTAAACGGATACGAATGGGTTTTTACAAATCACGAGGTGTAATCATTTTATCCGCCGATTATTACACATTGGGGAATGCGCCCCATTATTGACGAGACATTCCCCTTGAGAACCTGCTAGAACATTAATTGTGAGGAAGGAGACGGTGCCTTAACCCGTTTTTTGACCCATACCCATTTAGATCTGGGAACAAAAACCAAAATCCATTCATTTTGCAATCTTTTATCACTGTTTTCATTTGAGAGGGACTTGTAAGCTTTGAAAATCGCAAGTTGTTCTTGAGTTCTTGCTTGATTTCTTTGCCAATCTCTGGTGTTTGTGCTTGATTTCTTCGTATCTCTCATCAACAATCATCAAGTCAGGTATAATTTCTTCTTAATCTCCTTAATTTATGCACATTTTTGGGTTTTTTGTTCCTGTTCTTGGTGTGTTTGTTCAAACTACCATTATTGGTGTTCTTGAAGCTTTTTTGAGCCTTTCGTATGTCTTCCTCGTTCTTAGAAATGACTCATACTTTGAGAACTAACCCAAATGCTTTGTATTGCTACCACACCCAAAACCTTAGAATTTACCTGAATGGAATAAAAGTGATGGGCCAGACTCAACTAACGAATCCCACCATTTCAGACATCACAAATACAATGCTATCGATTAGGACAATCCAATTACTACGGTCCCAGCGGCCCAACACCATGGATCAGTCGACCTAGCTTATTGTCCGACCATCTTTGTCCCAACCTAGCTTCCTCCGACATACAATCATCAACTTGTACAATCTCTGCCTGGCCAAGGCACAAAGTCAGGTCGACCTCGAATACTCAAGTGACCTCAACCTACAGAAACGTGCGTCTACATACAACTCGATATGTAACCGTCTCATACAATCACGGAGATCGTTACGCCTGCATTGTCTCCATAAGTTAAGGGATTCATTACGATCCTACACCACTCCTATATATATCAGACTACATCTAACGTAAAAAGGTAATGTTTTCTTGGCTATTTTGAGATTACGTTATTTCCATACAATTTTATACAAACTCATAACACCACATCTCATCATCACGCCGAAGGGTCTTAGCCGGATACCACCCCAGCTAGTCGTTTGTTCGTGGTTTCAGGTCATAGTTGCTAAAAATCTTGGACTAAGGCTGATCTGGATCATTTCCTGCATCATCAATTTGGTTCCATTGCTGGGAAACGATCACGCTAGACCTTGAAACTTCACTTAGTCACAAACATGGTCTCAGACGGACATACTGCTACTGCCTCCAGTGAATCACAATGTGAGAATGTTGGGGGAAACATTGATGTAGGTACGGGGAATCGTACTGCTAACTTACCTCCTCTTCCGCAGGGGCAACCCACTAGGAGGGCCACTCGTTCTAACAACATGGTTGATGGACTGGGGCTGCAAGATAGAAGGTGAGAGAAGAGGCCCCTACCTAATCAAGCGGTGAGCCAGCAAGTTAAAAGGGTTCACACAGGTCGACCAGCTGCAGGCGATATTGCAGGTCCCTCAGCTGGTAGGAAGAAGATTTTGCTAGAGCAAGCTAGACTGCTACAGAGCCTCCTCGAGGTATAGAATGAGCTGCCCGAGCTACCTGAGTCTCCTAAGAAGGACGACAGAAGATCACAAAGGGTAGCCCCTTCCCTTACCTCTCATAGGCATGCTAATGGGTCACCTAGGCCGTCATGAGAAAGGATAAAGAATGAAATGCCTCCTCCAACCCACATCTCCATAGATCGGACTTGCGATCTAAGGGATAGGCTCAATCAGCAAAGAGAGCAAGAAGTTGATTCAACTCAGAGAAAGCAGCTTGAAGCTGACAGGGTTCAGCGTAAGTCGCCACAATGGGGAGAAAGGTCGCTTCCCCAACGAGAAAAGAGAGAAAGGACCCCTCCAAGAGAGGAAAGGCAGAGGACGCTCTCGAGAAGAGAGCACCATCGTGAAGAGAGATAGAAGTTGTTAGTGTAAACTGCAGATGATATCGTAGATGATTTCCCAGATTCCAGATGATATCGCAGATGATTTCCTGTGCTGAAATTTACATAGTTGTACATTTCTTATTTATTAATTAATGGACTAATGTGCTAATATAATCTGTATAGTCTATGGTGTATGTCCATATTTCAGGTTGCAATATGATTGGAGAATGAGCTAGAAACATGGTGGAATTTGGAAAAAGAAGATTTATGCATAAATAACATTTTATGCATAAAACCGTTCCAAGGCTCTTTTTGTCAGCAATATTAAAAACGTGGGAAGACTTATTCAAATGATTTGTTGCTGAGTAAAAAGAGAGTACAACATGGATAAAGCTTGGGAGTACAAGGCGTTGAAGCTTGGACTTGGTGATCAAACAACACGGTTGCTATTTTGAAGGAAAGTGGGTGCTTAAATTGAGGAACACTCCAACCACTTCTCCACTCTCCCTCAACGATCAAGGCAGCCCCAAGGCTGTTTATTTGAGTAGCCTTCAATTATTTGAAGACTATAAATATGCTTGGAATGTTTCATTTGAAGACACACCAAGATACGCCATTTCATACACACCTTCGAAGCATTAGAGATAGAGTTATTTGTTTAGTTCTTTTCATCCATCCTCCCTTGTAATTTCGCACTTGATTACATTGGTATCAAGTTGTGTGAAGGCTAGGATTGAATTTCGTTCTTTATCTCTTGTTCCATAGAGCTCATATTGTTATAGCCATAGGGAACATTTTCGGCTTTGTAAATTCATTGTTCATAGTGATTATAAAGTCTTTCCTAAGAGGCATCCTCAAGTTATATTTATATAACTTGAGAAAAACAATTTTGGTGTTATTATTCCGCTGCAATCTCTTTTACAAAATTGTTTTATTTTCGAAGTGTGTGTGTGCTATCCCAAGTGCTATCGTTGGTGCTGTTATCACCTTGGATATCACTTGTGATTCTGGCCGTGACAATTTCAATTGGTATCAGAGCAGGTCACTTGATGATACTAAGTGCTTGGTCTAGGTGTCATGGCTTATGATCCTGCAAATCCAAACCAAAAACGTCTTCCTGTTTTAGATGGTTCGAATTATGCATATTGGAAGATCCGTCTTCGCTCGCATATCAAATCAATTGATCTTCGAGCTTTGCGATCTATAGTTAATAGGTACTCTCTTCCACTTTTACCTCCAGATGAGGATGGTGACATCCAGGTTAAACATGATATCGAGTGGACTAATAAAGAGATCACCCTAGCTAACTATAATGAGAAAGCTCTTAATGCTATTTTTGAGTGGGTTGACATGCACATTTTTATACTTGTTCAAAATAGTTCCACAGCTAAAGAAGCTTGGGATATTTTACAAAGGTTTTGTGAAGGTGATTCTAGTGTGCGTGAAAACAAACTTAGAGGTCTTACTAGAAAATTTGAAAGGTTGAGAATGGGTGAAAATGATACCATTTCCTCTTATTTTGAAAAATTGTTTGACATTGCTAATGAGTTTCAACTTTTAGGTGAACCTTTTACAAATAAACAATTGGTTTCAAAGGCTATTAGAACTCTCCCTGAGCATTTTAATATGAAGCTTTCATCTATAGAAGAGGCACACAACCTTTCTACTATGGACAACAATTCCTTAATGAGCATTTTAAAAAATTTTGAGTCAAACCTTGCTGAGCAAAGTGAAGCTTCTAAAGGCAAGAGTGTTGCTTTAAAAGTTCAATCCTCTAGTTTACCAACTGCTGAGGATGACGAAATTTTTGAGAAATTAGGTGAAGATGCTAGTGTTGCCTTGCTTGCTAGGAAATATAATTATATGTTACGAAAGTTTAACAAAGAAAATGTGCAGGTTAAGGCTAAAGAGCAACAAACCAAGGTGTACAATTAAATGCCGAAGAGGACATTTCCATCTACTCAGAAAGATGGTCCCATAATAAGAGCATCATCAGATCAATCTAGATCTGATCCGAAATACCTTGAATCAATCCAATGTCACGCATGCTCTGGGTGTGGTCATTACTCAAACGAGTGTGCTAACACTCTAAGGAAGATGGGTAAGAACCTATGGGTATCCCTCAGTGACAATGAAGATGTGGAGACCAATCAATCTGAAGATTCAGATCAAACAACAATGGTGGTCACAAATTGTGACTCGGACTCTGTCAGTGATACCTCATGTGATATCCAAGTTGGGATAGCACCTAAGATATCATCCAGCAGGTATACAGCATTTAATTTGATAAATTCTGTTTGTTTTGTGGGTTCTGTTAACATGGATGCAGGTTGTTCACAAGAGGATGAACAAAGTAAGGAGTTCAGCAAGAATGAACTCATTTGCGGTCTTAAGAACCTTTGCAAAGAATTGGTTGACGAATGGAAGAAATAGAACAAGAAGGTGGTATCTCTGTCCAAAGAGGTTCAAGATCTGACTGATGGCTTGACTAGATTGGAAGTTCAACTCACAAAGAAGGATGTGGAGCTGGACAAAGTCAATGCCAAGCTTACTCTAGCCGAGGCCACATTTAAGAAACTCAACACGAGTTCTTCCAAACTGGATAAAATTCTTGGGTTGAGCAAACCACTCAAGGCAGGTATGGGTTTTCAAGAGTCCTTAAATGCTATGACATCTACTTTGGCTAATACGGAAGATAAATTAGTTTTTGTTAAAGAAAGAGACAATGTCGAACTAATGTCTTCTGATAAGCCTTCTGACAAGGTTAAATTATGTAACTACTGTTACTCTACTGGACATTTGAAAAATGATTGTAAAACTCTTTTAAAGAAACAGTCCAGTTCCTCTGTGCTACCTGAAGTGTTGCCTAGCACATCAGATATCACTGGCAGTCAGAAGAGAAATTATCAAAGTAGGAAAGTGTGAAAATCTAAGTCTAACCTGATATGTGATGCTGTGTACACTGCCTTAAAAACTAATGTTGAAGGTTCATGGTATTTTGATAGTGGTTGTTCACGTCACATGACAGGAACAAAAATGTTTTTAAAAGAATATGAACCTATTCAAGATGGTAGTGTAACATATGGTGGTGGTGGCAAGAGTAATATAGTAGGAAAAGGCATTTTAAATATACTTGGATTTCCTGCTTTGAAAAATGTTTTGCATGTTGATGGACTTGTAACTAATTTAATTAGTATTAGCCAACTTTGTGATGACAATCTTGAAGTGAATTCAATAAAAACATTTGTGAAGTTTTTGATTGTACTAATAACTGTGTTATGACTGGTACTAGGTCAAGTAATAACTGTTATCTTGTTGAGGATAAACAAGTGTGTCATTCTGTGAGAGTTGATGATGCTACCTTGTGGCATCAAAAGTTGGGTCATGTCCATTTTCGAAACATTGTGAAGCTTATTAAGGCTGAAGCTATAAGTGGTATACCTAATCTGGACATAAGTAAGAAAATCATATGTGATGATTGTCTCAAAGGTAAACAAACACGTGCTGCCCATAGTGCTACCCAACACAATGAGGAGTATTCTGGGACAGCTCACTTTTCCAGCTTATGCATATGAATTTAATGGGTCCAGTTGAGGTAGACAGTTTAGGAGGTAAGAGATATACTTTTTTCATAGTTGATGATTTTTCTAGATTTACTTGGGTGTATTTTTTGAAAGAAAAATTAGAAACTTTTGAAAAGTTTAAAGTCTTACATGCTAAAATCAAAAACATGTTTTGTGCTCTTATCACACGAATAAGGTCTGATCATGGAATGGAGTTTGATAACTCATTGTTTTTTACTTTTTGTGAATTAAAAGGAATTAAACATGAGTTTTCTGCTCCTAAAACACCTCAACAAAATGGGGTGGCTGAAAGGAAAAATAGGACCTTACTTGAAATGGCACGTGTGATGTTGTTCTCAAAAAGAATTTCAAATAAAATTTGGGCTGAGGCCTTAAACACGGCTTGTCACACGGCCATAGATTTTTTCTAAGACCCGGTACTACAATGACACCTTATGAAATTTTGAATGGTAGGATACCAAAAGTTCATTATTTTCATACGTTTGGGTGTATGTGTTTTGTTCTAAATGATCGGGATTGCTTAGCTAAATTTGACTCTAAAAGTGATAAGGCAATATTTCTTGGGTATGCTCAGGATAGTCGAGTATATATGGTTTATAACCTTAGGTTAAAAACCATTCAAGAATCAGTTAACATTGTTTTTGATGACTTAGCAAGTGTTACAGGTGATGGAGTGCAGGAATCTCCTTTGATATTGCTGGAAGAGCTGGAGGAACAAAGTAAAGTAAGTGATACCATGGGTGCTGACCAGTGTGTTGCCACTGAAGGGATAGCATCTTCGGTATCACCTAAGATCAGTCCAGCAACTGAAAATAACGAACAGTCTGATGATGATGCTCATGTGCATGAAGACTTAAGAAGGGATCCACCAGCTAGGATCAGAAGAGATCATCCCTCTTCTCAGATTATTGGAGAAGCAAATGAAGGGGTACGGACAAGGAACAATGAGCCCTTTAGTAACCGTGAAATGATGAGGTATGTGTGCATGTCCACCACATACCATAAGGTAAAATATTCCTGTTTTGTTTTCTCTTTAGAACCTAAAAATGTTTCAGAAGCTTTAAAAGATAATTTTTGGATACATGCTATGCAAGAGGAACTTGAACAATTTGCTCGTAACGAAGTTTGGTGTTTAGTACCACGTCCCATTAACACTAATGTGATTGGTACAAAATGGATTTTCAAAAATAAATCAGACGAGCAAGGAAATATTGTTAGGAACAAAGCTCGTCTCGTAGCTCAAGGTTACACCCGAATTGAAGGTGTTGACTTTGATGAGACCTTTGCTCACGTTGCTAGAATAGAATCCATAAGACTCCTCTTGGCAATAGCTTGTTATCTAAAAATTACCTTGTTTCAAATGGATGTTAAAGCTGCCTTTTTGAATGGTTATTTAAAAGAAGAAATTTATGTTGAACAACCAAAAGAATTTGAAGATCCTCATCTACCAAACCACGTATATAGACTTGATAAAGCCTTATATGGGTTGAAGCAAGCTCCACGTGCGTGGTATGTTCGCTTAACCTCCTTTTTACTTGAATATGGTTTTACAAGAGGTGAAGCAGATAGGACTCTATTCATTTTAAGGCATGGAAAAGAAACAGTCATTTATCAAATCTATGTTGATGACATAGTCTATAGCTCTACTTCTCAAACTTGTTTAAAAGATTTTGTAGAGGCTATGACATCAACATTTAAAATGAGCATGATTGGTGAGTTAACATTCTTTCTAGGCTTGCAGGTGAAACAATCAAGTGAAGGAATATTTATTTCTCAAAGCAAGTATGCAAAAAGCCTAGTGAAACGATTTGGATTGGAGGGGGCAAAAAGTTCAAAAATCCCTATGTGTTCTTCTCTTAAACTTGGTAGAGACCAAGTAGGTGAGGATATTGATCCTACTCTATATCGTTCTATGATAGGTATCCTTCTCTATCTCACTTTTAGTCGTCCTGATATCATGTTTAGCGTGTGCGTCTGTGCACGTTATCGAGCCAATCCTAAAGTCTCCCACCTTAATTCTGTCAAAAAATAATTAAATATGTTTCGGAAACAAGTGAATTAGGGATTTGGTTTAGTAAGGATACTAACACCAATTTGGTAGGTTTTAGCGACTCGGATTGGGCGGGAGATATGGATGATAGGAAGAGTACTAGTGGGGGTGTTTTTACTTGGGTAACAATTTAGTTTTATGGTATAGTCGTAAACAACTGTGTCTCTCTTTCCACGGCTGAGTCTGAGTATGTTGCAGCCGGTAGTTGTTGCTCACAACTTATTTGCCTAAAACATATGCTAGATGACTATGGCCTAGAGAGTAATTCTTTGACTATGTACTATGATAACTTGAGTGCTATCAACATTTCAAAAAACCCTGTTCAGCATTCCCGTACTAAGAAAATAGATATACGTCATCATTTTCTTAGAGATATGGTAGATAAATGCCTAATTAACATTGATCATATTGATACTAAGTATAAACTGGCTGACATCTTTACCAAGGCATTAGACCACGAGAGATTTTCTAGTTTGAAAAGATCTCTTGGTCTTTGTAATCTCTGAGTCTATTTGTCTGTGGACCACGAGAGATTTTCTAGTTTGAAAAGATCTCTTGGTCTTTGTAATCTCTGAGTCTATTTGTCTGTGCTACCCCAGGTGATGTTATCACTCATGGTAACACTTGTATATCAGTGTATTTTTTCTTTTATTTATTTAAAAAAAAAAGCTTTTATATTCCTTTAATCTGGTTAGCTTAGTTCTAACCGTGGCACATGCTGACCTTTTTGTTATGGTAGGTTATTACTTAGGTTAACATGTTTGATATTATTCCCCTTAGTATGCTAAAAGTGACAAAGCCACTAATATTTTTTATGATAAATAAAAAACAAAGGCAATTATTCCATACTATTCTTTCGAGCTCGGGACACGGTGTTCGCTGCAACGATGTTCTCTTGCCAATGAGAATGTATGAGGTGATTTATGCTAAGTATTAGGGACATGGAGTTCGCTACTACGGTGTACCCTACTTGAAAGGCATAGATCACTTTATCTTTACACTTGAAATATAACTCGAGGCACGGAGCTCGTTACTACGATGCTTTCTTGTTTAAAGAAGTGTATTGATCTTTTATAACAAGCAATGTACTTAAAAAAGAATAGGCTTATAATGCCTAAAGTGCATGAAAAATGCTCAGCTTGTTATGCCTTAAGTATCTGAAAATGGCTAAACTTGCTATGCCTGAAATGCTTGAAAATGAAAATATTTATCAAGGGGATTTATATCACATGTGTTATCCTAAGTGTTACCCTCATTGCCTTAACACATTAGTGTGTGCTATATTAATTTTTTATTTCTTATTTTCGAAATGTTGTTGATTAATTTTTCAAAATCTGAAAGTCTTTTTAATTAAAGAGTTTACGATTTTGAAAACGTCTTCAACAAGTTTCCTTTATTTTTGGTAAACATTGTTGATTAACTAACCCTTATTTATTTTGATTTTGTGCTCATAATTTTTCGGACTTAGTTACAAATATTTTGCTTACTCATTTTTTATTTTCGTTATACTTAAAAAATATATATATATATCTTTTTTATTTTTTTAAACAGCCCTGTAGTATTTTGGTTTGTTGGGGTTTTAAAAGTGGGTGGTTAGTTTGCTTTTAAATTGTGTGATTTAGATTAATTAGGAGTTGTTTTTTAATAGGAATAATGGAGAGGTTTTATAGGGTTTAAGTTGGATGAGATTTACTTGTCAAATCAAATTAATTACCATGTTCCCTATCCACTTCTTTCTCTTTAATCCCCTATTTTCTCTCTAACTCCTTCTTTATCTCTCTAACCGTTACTCTCTCTCCCTTTAAACCCCTTTTCCAGCGTCGTCGTCCCTTCTCCCAACCCAGGTCAAAATCCGTTCCAAAAATTTCCACAAATTCTCCGTGGCCTCTCCATCCAAAACCAACACCGAATCCTCAAACACTGATCAAATGGACGTCTCTCCAAGTCTTGCTCCCTCTGTAGCTTCTCGTGTAGCCAAGGAAACTTCTCCCATGATTACACCAAGCTCTTCTCCTTTAATAATGGTTGTAGTTCCAGCTGCTGTCCCTATATCCTCATTCGAACATGGCATTCCCAAAGTCACCCTCATTCCAGCCGAACCAAAAGAGAAGAGGAAAAGAAAAGCTTCCTCAGCCAAATTGTCTCCTCAAGTTGCAAAGAGGAGGTCCTCCAATCGAATCAGGTCAATCAGGTCTAAAGCTACGTCAAATACTACCTCTGATCCGGTTGAAGTCTCAGAAAGCTCCTTGGAAACGTCATCACCTCATGTGAGTGACGAGAATTTTGATGCAACAAAGGAGAAGGAACCTTCAGTAGACTCATTTGAAGCCTGGGTGGATGCTGAAGAGGAGGAAACATTGTCTGATTTTCAGAAGAGAAAAGGCAAGGCCAAAGTTTCTGTGAGTGCTACCAAAGGTGCTACCAAGAAGAGGATATCATCTGAGGTAACACCTGCCCCCTCCTCTGTTCCTACATAATCTTCTCCTAGTGATAATGAATTATCTGGTGATGAGTTTAGTCGAAATGAAGAGGATAAAGCTTTTCCAAACCATTTCTTACTTTGGAATTTTATAAGAAAGAAAACATGGAGTTTTGACTTAATAATTCAAGTAAGAAATTGTTAAAAGAAAAGCATATTGATGAGGGTCAGTTAGAAAAGGAAGGGATGGTTCAGTTTTTGAAGGACAGAAATTTTCTTAAGGCAAATAACCATGCCTCAGTTTTTGTTGAAAGTGTTGTGAGAAACTTTTTTGCTAATCTTCATGCTCATTTGGATAATGAAGGATTTGAGAAATTTGGGAAAGTTTTTGTGAGGGGTAAGTTTTATTCATTTACTCCAGCCCTTATTAACAATGTTCTAGGCCTCCCAAATTTAGATGACGAGAGCATTAGGGTTAATAGGGATGAAATAGTCAAGCTTCTCACACACAACAAACTTCAGTCCTGGCCTTTAAAGGAAAAACTTCATGCTTCTAGGCTTACTTCTCTGTACTCTGTGCTTCACAAGCTTTGCATCTTCAATTGGCTCCCTACTACGAATGAACCTATTGTTACATTGGAGCATGCTAATGTTTTGTACAAATTGGGTAAAAACCTAAGAATTAACTTTGGAAGATTAGTGTTCAAACACTTAGCCTCGTGGGGTAGAAAGAAATAAATGAACATTAGCTTTTTCCCCTATCCTTCTTTGATCTTCAAAGTCTTAGTTTTTTAATCCTTGCCTATTGAAGCCTCTGATGCTTTCACCTATGAACCTGAATATTATACCATTGATCAACAACTGAAAAAGGGTAACAGGTATACAAAAGATCTTCCTTGGAAAAAATCTGATGAAACTGCCTCTGTTCTTCCTGGTACTATCTCACGTGATATCTAAGTGCTTCCCCAGGTGTTGTCCCTAATACTTTTGCAGGAACTGATGCTGTAAGTATTCTGTCTAATATGATAAATCTTCTGGGCAACACTTCTTCATCAATCCCAAAGACGACATTGCTCAACTTCTTGCATAAACAATCAAGTGCAATGGGAGAACTCGTTGAGGGATGGGCTAAGCTTAAGCAGGCTACTGATGCTTTCATTGATGAAATTTCTTTCCAAACAGGGGGAGGATCTGCTGCTGCTACAACTTCTGGAGCTGGTGTTACTGCAGGTGCTACCACCAGTGCTGGCCCAAGTGATGGTGGAGGTGATAGGGAAGGAGATCAGGAGGAAGAAGAAGAAGAAGAGGAGTTTGAAGAAGAAAAAAACTGAAACCTGAAGGTTGTTGAACCTGAAGGTTGATGTTGCCACTAACTTGTTGGTGGATTTGGTTTGTGTGTCCTAAAACAGTTTCTTTTTATTTGGTGATGTGGTTCCTAAGCATAACACTTTATTTGGTTTGTTTAAAACTTTAATAGTTAGGGTGTTTTGTTTGTTTGGATGATATTTTGCTACAATGGTTTATGATTTTTATTTTCACTTAGTTTATTTCGAAAACTTTTTAAGTTTGAAATAAATTAGTTTATTTTGATAAATCATTGTTTAGATTAGCTCCTTGATTAAGGGGGAGTTAATTTTCATGGAGATGTTATACTTTGTTTCTATGCTCTGTGTATCTGTTTATGGACTGACATATTGTAGGAGAGCAGCACATTAGGTTTGAGAAGAAATATCCAACTAAGGGGGAGATTGTTAGTGTAAACTGCAGATGATATCGTAGATGATTTCTCAGATTCCAGATGATATCGCAGATGATTTCCTGTGCTGAAATTTACATAGTTGTACATTTCTTATTTATTAATTAATGGACTAATGTGCTAATATAATATGTATAGTCTATGGTGTATGTCCATATTTCAGGTTGCAATATGATTGAAGAATGAGCTAGAAACATGGTGGAATTTGGAAAAAGAAGATTTATGCATAAATAACATTTTATGCATAAAACCGTTCCAAGGCTCTTTTTGTCAGCAATATTAAAAACGTGGGAAGACTTATTCAAAGGATTTGTTGCTGATTAAAAAGAGAGTACAACATGAATAAAGCTTGGGAGTACAAGGCGTTGAAGCTTGGACTTGGTGATCAAACAACACGGTTGCTATTTTGAAGGAAAGTGGGTGCTTAAATTGAGGAACACTCCAACCACTTCCCCACTCTCCCTCAACGATCAAGGCATCCCCAAGGCTGTTTATTTGAGTAGCCTTCAAGTATTTGAAGACTATAAATATGCTTGGAAGGTTTCATTTGAAGACACACCAAGATACGCCATTTCATACACACCTTCGAAGCATTAGAGATAGAGTTCTTTGTTTAGTTCTTTTCATCCATCCTCCCTTGTAATTTCACACTTGATTACATTGGTATCAAGTTGTGTGAAGGCTAGGATTGGATTTTATTCTTTATCTCTTGTTCCATAGAGCTCATATTGTTATAGCCATAGGGAACATTTTCGCCTTTGTAAATTCATTGTTCATAGTGATTATTAAGTCTTGCCTAAGAGGCATCCTCAAGTTATATTTATATAACTTGAGAAAAACAATTTTGGTGTTATTATTCCGCTGCAATCTCTTTTACAAAATTGTTTTATTTTTGAAGTGTGTGTTTGCTATCCCAAGTGCTATCGTTAGTGCTGTTATCACCTTGGATATCACTTGTGATTCTGGCCGTGACAATTTTGAGAAGTCTAACTCGATCTCTCACCAAGGAGGCGACCTAGATGTTAGGGAGCTTCTCAACCTGAAAATAAGATTGGATTATATGGAGGCAAATCGAAAAGCAACCAATGGAAAGGTCGAACGAAATGACTATACTCTTCAACCTTTAGCCAAAGACATGCTCGACAAAGAACCTCCTGCAGGGTTCAAGTTGCCCGTGTTAGAAAAGTATTCAGGCACGACTAATGCCTTGAATCATATGCAACACTTTGATGGCACTATGTGTTTAGTCTCTTCTGAGGATGACTTCCAATGCAAGGCATTAACAAGCACCTTCACAGGTGCAACACTGACTTGGTTCCGTGGTCTATCTACTGCTTGCATTACCTCATGGAGTTATATGAGGAGGAAGTTCCTAGAAAGGTTCTCTACAGCGGGGGGCCGTAAGAAGACTGTGACCGACTTAAACAACATGACTTGGGGCAAGACAGAGAGTACCATGAGTTATTTAATCAGGTTCAAAGAGTTGGTCGACCAAATTAAGGAAGACCTTACAGATAGGGAGGTCATCAACTGCTTTAGGAATAGAGTGTCCTCTCCTGATCAGGATTATGAGCTCCAGGTTCGTAGGGCGACCACGAGGAAGGAGTTGTTTAAGAGGGCTTAAATGTGAACTGGATGAGGAACGAAAAGAAAGAAAAAAGGATAGAGGCTCTAAACATTCTGATGTTGGCGAGTCGACAAAAGGGGGGCCGGTAAAGAATGACAACAACAAAAGGAAAAATAGAACTAGGGCGACTCTAAGATTCCCTGAAAGCTTCACCCCACTCATGGTTAGTCAGACAGAGATCATGAACAAGGTCGACCTAGGCACTCCTACCCCAATGAACATCCAAATTAAATTCAGAAGGGATAATGGTAGGTACTGTGAGTACCACAAGGATACCGGGCACACCACGAAAGAGTGTATGAGCTTGAAAAGGATTATCCAAAAGTGGGTGAATGAAGGAAGGTTGGATAGGTTTGTGAAGGGAGATCGTCCTGCAGGAGGAGATCGACCTACAAGGGGTGTACCTGAGCCAAGGCAACCAAGATTAACTTTGGGCGTAATTGCTGAAGAGACAAGCAACACAACGCTCAAACACAAGATTTTCTAGCTGAATAAAGCTCCGTATGTGCCTCCCAGAAGTTGTGTTCAAGATGAAGTGATCAGTTTCTACCCTTACGAGCTAGCGGCTAGCATGGCGTCAAGAGAACAAACTTTGGTGATTCCAGGTCTCATTGATAACTGTACCTCCAGCAGGATTTTGGTCAACACGGGGGCCTGCAAAGACATCCTATACTACAAAACTTTCCTAGATATGGGTTTGACAGACGTCAGGTTATCGCCTTACTCAGGCCGACTTGAGGGCTTCACCAATCACAGGGTTAACGCCAAGGGACAGATAGAGCTAGAGGTCGATATTGTGCAGCACCCTTTGAGGACAATAACTAAGGTAACATTTATAGTCATTGATGTTATAAGTGATTACCATGCTATACTGGGTATACCTGGACATGTCACTCTAGGAATGGTGCACTCAATCCCTCATCAAAGGGTCAAGTTCCCTACCATGCTGGGAGTGGGGTGCGTTCTAAGTACGGCTAGGGAGTACCTGGATAATGTGCTTCGATCCAAGAAAATGAGGGAATTGGAAGTTGACACCCCAGAGGCGAGTTGGAAATTCTCAAAGTCTGTCACCACTTCTTCCCGATTATCTACGTTCAAGTGTATAGAAGAAGCGACCTATCCCTCACATGACCACATCGTGATTAAGCCGACACGTCCCTCTGAAAACTCTTGGGTCACAACAGATGCATTTTCGATCGACCAGATCATCATTCGCAATCAATGCCTCCAAGTCAACCAAAACTCAGGGGCCTCCAACGGGAAAATAACTGTTGAGCTAGATGATATGATTGAGATAGAAGCTCCACACTTGGGGACTGAGGAAAGAAAAAGGGTAAGAGAGATTATCATTAAGACTTTACAGTTTAGAGATGGCCCAGAACTAGAACCAGTAGACGATCTGGAGGATATAGAGGCTAACCCATCTTACCCCGAGCAGAAAATCAAAATAGGGAGACAGTTGTCACCAGAAGAAAAGGTGGACATAGTCGACCTATTGAAAGAAAGTATAGACGTTTTTGCTTGTAGGGTAGAGAACATGAGGGGAGACAAAGATGAGGTCGCAGTGCATCACTTGGAGGTCAACCCCACCATGAAATTCAAAAGCCAAAATCTAAGGATTTTTGCTCGCAACAAAGAAATGGCCATCAAACAGGAGGTAAACAAACTTCTTTTTGCAGGTATAATCAAGGAGGCATCCTACACTACTTGGTTGGCAAATGTAGTGACGGTTAAGAAGGCAAATGGAAAGTAGAGGATGTGTGTCGACTTCACCGATCTGAATTTAGTATGCCCAAAGGACAGCTACCCACTTCCACGGATAGACAAGTTGGTCGACTCAATTGCTGGACATGACACCCTCAGTTTCCTCGACGCTTATTCGGGATACCATCAAATCAGAATGCAAGAAGATGACATTGAGAATACAGCCTTCCAAGCAGATGGAGGGATATATTGCTACACCAAGATGCCATTCGGTATGAAGAATGATGAAGCTACTTATCAGAGAATGGTGAACAAAGTCTTTGCTAATCAGATTGGCCAAAACATGGAGGTCTACATCGACGATATGGTCATCAAAACTAAGGATGGTCGTCATGTGGTCGATCTAAGGGAAACATTTGCCAATCTGCGAGCAAATGACATGAAGTTGAATCCGAGTAAGTGCGTATTTGGGGTAGCTGCAGGCAAGTTTCTGGGCTTCATGGTATCACAGAGGGGTATTGAGGTCAATCCAGAAAAGATAAAGGCCTTGGTGGAAATGCAAGAGCCTACGTGCATCAAAAAAGTCCAACGATTGAATGGTAGGGTCGCTGCTTTGGGTCGCTTCATAGCCAAGTTAGCTGAGAGGTCTCTATCTTTCTTCAAAACCTTGAGGGGGACAAAAAACTTTGAGTAGACGACCGAATGCTCCTCATCGTTCCAGCAGCTCAAGGAATACCTCGATAGTGTTTGATTGACCTAGTCTACGTTGTACACTTGGAGAACCATGGGGTTATGCTGCCGAAATTTCTTGATTTTCGATTATAAAGCAAGTAGACAAAGTGATATTTGCAATTCTTATAATCGTGCATTTCGAGATGGGATAGAAGTCAACCCCAATTCTAAACATAAATGAAGTGTCATTTTACTTTTAAGTTTTAATTCAAATTTAAGGAATTGTAATGTTAATTACATCTAAACTGTTAATATATTATGAAATGCAGGAGTTAATTATGTCTGGAGAAGATCGTAGTTGGATGGATAATCGCAGGAATCCCAGTAGAAAGGGTGTCCGACCTCAATTCTTAGAAGGTTTAGAACATTTTGTGGAGTTTGCTAGAGCGCATCCCTAATGCATGTGTGATAATAAGATTAGGTGTCCTTGTAAAAAAGTGTAAAAATAGAAAATTTTTGAGTGTTGGATTTGTAAAGAAACATCTTATGGACGTAGGGTTTGTTGATGGTTACAAGGTATGGATAGCGCACGGGGAACGTTATGTGGTTGAAACAAGTGTTCGTAATTGTCCTACTGTATTACGTGGTCCGATGGAAATATTCGTCGGTAAATTCATTTAAAAAACAGATAAATGGACATTACCGACAGACATGCCGTCAGAATTTTTTCATTAATTACCGACGGACTCGTCTGTCGGCAAAATCTGATATAATTACCGACGGACTAATCCGTCAATAATGCCGGTCAATGGCCGGCGGGCTTCCTTTCCGACGGACAATTTCCGACTAAATAATAGCGTTTGCCGACGGAGGGTTCGTCGGAATTACCGACGAAAATTTCCGTCGGTATTGCCAACGAGAAATTGCCGACGGAATCCGACGGATCGCGTCCGTCGGTAAATGACCATTTCCGACGGAATCTAGGCATTTTCGACAGATTTTTCGTCTGTAAAGCGACAGTTTCTAGTAGTGGAAACATATCTTTTGGATGGGTAAAACCACATCCATCAATATGTCATAAAAAATATTGCGGATTTTGAGCTCATTGATAAAATTTTACTACAAAAAATTTCAAGTTTGTATATTTACATATTGCAAACTTTGGTATTCACCAACATAAAGATTTGTTTCTTGGTTTAGATGTTATTGGCAGACTTGTGAGCAAGGGACCCCTAAGGCATCAAAATCGATCAAATTTTGTTGAAATTGAGCTAGAGGATATTAGGTTTTTTAATTTCGTTTTTTTAATTTTATTTTATAAAAAAATTAATTGGTTTAATCTAGCTTGCAATATGTATTTATATAAGGAAAATTTGCTTTGAAATGCAGTAAAAACAGGATGACATGTACTCTTTGGGATAATTACGCGACGAAACTTCTCTCACATGTTGAAGATGGTCTCATCATCATTTTGCTGCAGTTGATGAAATCGAGATCATTCCAAGGTAAAATAATACAAATCTTAAGTAAATAAATTGCTAATTACATTAAATCTAGCTTACATTCATAAATAGTCAAATGAGCAGTTTTAAATAATGATGGAACTAGTCGAATGAGCAGTTTTATACAGGCTTTCAAAGGGCTATGCTTGAATCTTCATATTCACATTAAGGGAGAAGCCATATAGATCTACCAAGTTTGTAACTTCAGTCGCCCAGCAAAGACAAACTAGCAAAAGTAGCGCGCGCACACACACACACATGAAGGCAGAGTCCTCTTAGTACATTTAAACCTTTCAAAGGCTAAACCTTTCCCAAAAATCAACTATCATTATGAGAAAAAAAAACAAAATAAAATCACAAACCCACATAAGAGATTAAGGCTTATCCAAATGGATGACATGCAAAATAATTTTCAAAGCTTTCAAACCAAACAACTAAACAGCATTGAATAAAACCCCATAAATCCCCCTCCCCTCCCCCAAAACCCAAATGAGAAACTAAAGGCTCATTCAGATTGATATATTTAACATGAATTTAAATGAGACCTCTTTTGAGGAACTAAAAATGGCAATGTCGAAGTTAAATGTTTCTGACTTAAAGGTTATAGAACGGGTAGTAAAATTCATCAAAGTTTATTTTTTATTTTTTCCAACCAAATGAGATTATGGTTCTATGTATTCATATAGGATGGGTATCAATGGATTGTGGGACAAATTTCGAAAGTTTATTCAGAGGGAATATTATGGTTTTCATAAGTTGTCGACGTTGTATGAAAAAGTTGGTGTGTGATGAAGCTGGCTTTAAGTGTGAGTCTTGTAATCGTATTAAAAGGTAAAAGTTTTAATCTTTTCTGGAAATGAAGTCGGTACTTTCATGTTTTGGGACCATTAATTGGGGAAACAGCTTTGCAACTAAGGGATAAGGGATGAATGTAGTAAGGTAAATCATACTTATTAAATGGTTTTACTATTAAGTTACCAAATTTTCAAATTAAAAAAAATGGATAACCTGATTCATTTATGAATCTGTTTATTTTGTAATTAGATTTATGGGGATGTGTTTTGGTCAAATTTAAGCAATTTATGTTAGAATATGGATTAATAATATGTGTTATTTAATTTCATATGTTATAATAATTTAATAATGTTAAAGTATAGACCAAATATGTAGAATTCCATTAGGTGTAAGTACCATTAAATGATGGACATAATGGTAACTTCTCACCACCTTCTTTACGAAAGGGTGTAGTCCCTAAATGAAGTGCTCCTTCTCAATCTATATATAGGCTATCCATCAGCCCATTTGAGACACTTAACTACATTACAATTTAGTCATAAAATCATTCTTCATTCATCTAAGAAGAACAAGTGTGGGCACTATCATTTAGAAGTACTATCTCCCTACTTTCTCATTTATTCAAGAACAAGATCAAGAACACAATCATGAATTCTGCAAGTACACGCTTCCGTCTTCATCTTCCTCTCATTCTTAATCTAGATGTGAGACGGTTCATGGTTTAATGGATCATTTTGTTCCAACAATTGGTATCAGAGCCTGCTCATAGTCTAGATCAAGTTTGAGTATTATGAAAAACCTTTATGTTTTATTATGCTTTTAATTCTTGAAAAGATTTCATGTTTATCATGTGTTCTTGAAATAATTATCATACTCTAATTCAGATTCTAGAGTATTGTATTAAATTCTAAATTCTAAATTTTGTTTTTACTCAAAAGGCTTTCAATTCTTAATGTAAGATTATCCTATTTTGGACATAGCCACCATCATTGGATGCGTTGTGAGTTTGTTCAAATGCATAGCCACACATTTAAAAATGTGATGTTAGTGTGCAGATCTACTTGCTTTGGTTGAATGTTAATTCACCATTAAATTAAGAATTGATAGTAAAAATTTGGAAAATTTGATGTTCAGGGTCTGCTCGGCCGAGCACCTCCCTTGACTCGGCCGAGCACCCCATTTGTATCAGCACAACGTTTGAAATTTTTTTGAAAAGGCGCCATCCAACGGTCATGATGCTCGGTCGAGTCAAGGATAGTGCTCGGCCGAGCACCTATAAGGACTCGGCCGAGCACCTATAATTAAGGACTCGGCCGAGCACCCTAAGGACTCGGCCGAGCGTGAGGGATCAGAAGGGGGTGTTCTCGGGAGTGTTTTGCTCGGCCGAGCACCTTCCTTGACTCGCCCGAGCACCACTTGATTTTGGCCAGATTTTCAGAATTTTCAATCTTTTGCTATTTTGATCAATTTTCATTCATTTTTTGAGTAAAGTGCACATTAATTTGTGCCCAAAATTTTGTGATAATTTGTTAGTAAATCACAGTATCTGGACACCAGTCGCGCTTCGGCGGTTCTTATATAAAGAATGGACGGGTAGAACAAAAGGATTACTATCTTTTATTAATAAATTTCATTAATTACCTTAAGGATTTTTGTTTCCGATTAATTATATCCTTAACATTTTGGACAAAATTAACATGCTTGTTTCCCAAAGGAGACCTTGTTGATTAAATTCAAACTTGTTAAAAGATGAATGTAAATGTTGATATGTGATAACATGCTTGTTTCCCAAAGGAGACCTTGTTGTTGACTAAGTATTTACATTCATGGGGTAATAATTGAATAAAATATTTGGTTATTTTAAATACTTTGTACCATCCCAAAGGAAGGCGAGTGTTTAAAATAAATTGTTTGTATTCTTTATTGCCGGGTAACAAGTACCTTAAACTTTAGGACATTTTCTATACTTGAACCGGCCCAAAGGAAGGCAAGTATTTAAAATGTATTGTTTAGATTATTTGTTCACCCTAAGATGAATCAAATTATGAGTCAATTCGCAATCCAAAGATTAGTCTTGATGTCATGTTGATTATCTTTTATTTTGATGGAATTCATTTGATATAATTAATCATTGTGTAGTTTCTTATATATGTTTTGTATCATTCTTGTTCTTCTCCTTCAGATTTGATTAATGTTTCATCCGTAACTACTGCTATAAATGATGTACCTTTGCTTACTGGGACTAAACTTAAAACTTGGAAAAATAATATAACGATGATCTTAGGCAATATGGACATCGATCACGCATTAGGGGAATCAAGTCCCGCTGCTCTCACTAAAGGAAATACCGTTATAGAACGGAAAAATGTTGAGCAATGAGAACGGTCCAACCGCGTGAGTCTAATGATCATGGAAAATGCAGTTTCAAAGACATTTTTGGACAATGTCTCTGAGACCGAAAATGCTGAATTTTTCTTTGAATTCTTGTGGAAACTTGTTTCCATACGGTACAAGGATGACGAAAATCTTCGAGAGTACATTATTGAATTATTTCATCTTTCGATCAAACTAAAGGCACTTAAGTTAGAGATTTCGGAAGATTTGCTCGTGCACTTAGTTTTGATCTATCTTCCTCCTCAATTTGGTCCTTTTGAGGTGACCTATAAATGTCGAAAGTACAAGTGGAATATTAATAGATTACTTTCACATATGACATTAGAGGAAGATAGGATGAAATATCTTAAATTAGAAAGTACTCACTCAGCATTTACTTCTTCTCGTGGGATTAAGAGAAGAGGGAAGGAAATTGCGGTTGCAAGTAAGAAGCATAAGGGATCATTTAAGGATCATAAAGTCAAGAAATGCTTCTTTTGCAAGGACCTTACTCGCATGAAGAATGACTACCATAAGTATCGCGAATGGCGAATTCAGAATGGTATGTCATTTGGTCTTGTTTGTACTAAGGCAAATTTGGTTTCAATTCCTTAATATACATAGTGGTTGTATTTGGTGCAACAACTCACATTAGTTCATGTATGCAGGGTTGCCTGAATTACCGAATTCCCAGTGAAGATGAGAAATACATCTATATGGAAGCTGGAAATCCGGTTGAAGTTATAGGCATAGGGATTTTAGATTAATGTTAAGTACTGGCTATTATTTTGTATTAAATAATACGTTCATTGTACCATCTTTTAGATGGAATTTAATATATATCACATTTTTTGACAAGGAAGGTTACTCTTGTTCTTTTGGTAATAATAAATGTGATCTTTATTTTAAATTCCAAACTTGTCGGTACTAGTACTTTGTCATATATCGATAATCTTAATTTACTTGACACAGTCAAGAAAATGAATGAGTTCCATAATAATGAAACCAAAACTAAAGGCACTAAGCAAAAGTTATCAAGTGAAAATTCTTGTATTCTATGGCATAGGCGTTTGGGTCATATCTCCAAAGGGAGAATTGATAAAGCTTATGTCGGAGGAAATCCTAAAAACAACTTGATACTCCGGATAAAACTTTTGCATTAAGTGTTTTAAAGAATAAATTTACAAACATTAAAGGAAATAGAGTTTTGAGAGTATCAAACGTCTTGGAACTAATTCATATGGACATTTGTGGACCATTCATTAATCCTTCATGGAATGGTCAACAATATTTCATTACGTTCATGGATGATTACTCTCGTTATGGATACATTATTTTCTTCATATAAAGTTTCAATCATTGGACGTTTTCAAGTCTTTTAAGGCATAAGAAAGACTATTAAGAACGTTAAATCCGATCATGGTAGTGAAAACTATGGACGGTATAACGTATAGGATGAATAACGTCCAGGTCCTTTATACTCGCTATCTTGAAGAGTGTAGGATTGTCCCTCACTACACTATGTCGGGCAAACCTAGCATAGTATAGTGGAGAGACATAATAGAATCCTTAAAGATATGGTAATTACCTCACTCATTATGGGCGAAGCATTAAAAACCGCAGCTTATATTCTCAATAGAGCACCTTCAAAAGTTACTGACAAAACCCCTTATGAATTATGGACAGGCAAGAAACCGTCCCTAAATCATCTTCATGTTTGGGGTTGTCCAGTCGAAGCTAGGCCTTATAGACCTAACAAAGGAAAGTTGGACGCTAAGACTGTTAGTAGCTATTTTGTAGGGTATGCCGAGAGATCTAGGGGATATAAATTTTATGACCCGAAAACTAGAACATTTTTCGAGACTGGCAATGTTAGGTTCTTTGAGGATGTTGAATTTAGTGGGAGAAATAGTAATGATTTTGAATTTGAAGAGTTAGAGGAACCACTCTATATTCCTTCAACTTTGATTCCTGTTGAAAATCAAGTAATTGTACCTGAAATTCAACAAGAATATACAATTCAAAATAATATAGAGACTCCCGTAAATAACAGACAACATGAAAATGTTGGACATAATAAAATTCAACAACCTCAAAATGAGGATGAACCGGTGCCCTTAAGGAGATCTACTAGAGAAAGAAGAAGTGTTATTCCGGATATTTATGATATGTATCTTGCGGAGAATGAGGACACCTTAGGTTTAGTGGGAGATGATCTACTCACCTTCCATGAAGCCATTAATAGTCCTAATTTTCATAAGTGGATCAATGCCATTAATGAGGAGTTAAAATCAATGAAAGACAATGACATTTGGATCTTGTCCCATTACCTGAAGGTGTAAAACCTATTGGTTATAAATTGATATTTAAAACCAAAAGAGATTAGCAAGGTAATATGGAAAGATATAAGGCACGTCTTATTGCTAATGGATTTACTCAAAAGGAAGACATTGATTATAAAGAAATATTTTTTCCGGTATCTTCTAAAAACTTCTTTTATGATCATTATGGCATTAGTGGCACATTATGATCTTGAGCTTCATCAAATGAATGTTAAGACAGCTTTTCTCAATGGCGACATTGAGGAAACTATCTATATGAAGAAACCAGAAATGGTGACTAATTCGGATCAAACTAGTCAACTGGTTTGTAAACTTAAGAAATCCATTTATGGGCTTAAGCAAGCATCTCGTCAATGGTACTTAAAATTTAACCAAGTTATTCTTTCATTTGGCTTTGAAATGAATCTTGGTGAAGATTGTGTGTACCATAAGTTCAGTGGGAGTAGATTTATTATTTTTGGTCTTATATGTGAATGATATTTGGATGATATTTTTCTTGCTAGTAATGATAAGGACCTTCTAAAAGAAACTAAGAAATTTCTCAAACAAATTTGAGATGAAAGATCTTGGTAAGACATCTTTTGTATTGGGAATCCAAATTCATCGTGATCATTCACGAGGTATTTTGGGATTGTCACAAAAGAGCTATATAGAAAAGGTATTACAAAGGTTTAGCATGAAAAATTGTAAATCACATGACACCCTGTCTCTAAGGTAGATAAATTCAGTTTAAATTAAATGTCCTAAATATTAATTTTAAATTCAAGTATATGGAAAATATCCCTTATGCACCGACAATAGGAAGCTTAATGTATGCGCAAGTCTGTACTCGTCCAGATCTTGCATTTATTATTGGGATGCTTGGTTAATACCAAAGCAATTAGGAAAAGAAGAACATTAAGTCGCATCCAAAAGAATGATGAAGTACCTATAAAACATTAAACTACATGCTTATGTATATAAAATCGGATCATTTTTTGAGATCATTAAGTATTCCGATTATGTTTTAATGGATGCAAAGATGTCGAAAGACATCATAAGGTTATATCTCTTATTTAAGAGAAATAAGTATAAAATAAACAAATAGATATACAACTTATATGATCAAACTCCATGTTATTGGATCCATTTTATAAAGCGTAATCTCTTTTGATGTTTCACGAGCATACTGTTCATATGGGTGAAACGGCTTTTGATAATGCTTAAATCAGTGGGAGTTTGTGTTGTTTTCTATTTCTTTGTGTTATTTTTATTTATATTGATCTCATTTGGTTAAGTAGGACTAGTTGGAGAATATATATATGCGTTCTTCATATATATTCATTAATATTCCATGCTACATATCTATACTTAATCTATATCATTTAGTTGGATATATATTGAACGGAATAAAAGTGACGGGCTAGGCCCAACAAGCGAAGCCCAATTATTCAGACATTATTGCCACCACATCTCTATTAGGTCGGCCCAATTATTACTAGGCCCAAGGCCCATCAACACGATCAGTCGACCTAAGCTCATTGTCCGACCTACGAGGTCCCGACCTAGCTTGGTCCGACTCTACGATCCAGGTTCTATTTCGGGTACGGTCCAGCCCTGCCCATTAGTCAGGTCGACCTAGTCCCAACATGCGACCTCGACTTACTCATCAGTCAGGTCGACCTAAGCTCAACAGGCGACCTCGACCAACAAGCGTCGACCTAATCGACCTAGTCCCAACAGGCGACCTCGACTTACCCAGCAAGCGTCGACCTAATCGACCTAAGCTCAACAGGCGACCTCGACCAACAAGCGTCGACCTAATCGACCTAGTCCCAACAGTCGACCTGGACCTACCCATCAAGCGTCGACCTACAGAAGCAGTCAGGTCGACCTAGTCCCAACAGGCGACCTCGACCAACAAGCGTCGACCTAATGGGTCCAGACGTACGCACCACTCTTTCCATAACCGGTTCCCTACAAATCAGGAGCCATTCAAGGACACGTTCTCCAATCATGTAACTGTCCCTTAAATTATGGAGCTCATGCAGTCATGCCAAAAATAACCGCCATCATCATGGAATTATAAATAGAGAACAACCACAACGGTTGAAGGTAAGCGCAATTTTGTCATTTGAATACATTTGTTCATTTACAATATTTGTTCTTCAAAACACGTAACCTTATTCTCACGCCGGAGGGTTTGCGCGGGGTAACTCCCGCGCCCTAATCTGTCTGTTTTGCAGATCGTCCGTTCGTTCGTCCAGGAATCCAACGCCGCGTTCCCGACTGATTAGGTACCCCCGGTATCACCCATTTTATGCATCATCAGTTTGGTTCCATTTGGGAGATTTAGGTTTAGAGGGGGTACTGATGCTCAGGTCCTCTCCACTATACTTTATACTGAAAAATTCTTTGAACACTCTCATACAAGGTTCATACCCTAGGAATCGCACACCATAGCAAAGCACACAAGGACCCTACAAGTATTGGCTCCGAGCTGAAGGGGAAGAGCATTGGCACATTCTAAAAACTCATTTATAAAGGGATCAAGAGGCAACCTGAGGCCAGCTACAAATTGACCATAGAAGAAGGCTACCCTAGTGGCATCCTTAGTGAATGACGACCTGAACAACTTCATAAACTCCCTCTGAGTATAAATGGTCACCCTATAATCTTCCTTACTTACCTCACGTAAATCCCAAATCATGCTATACCTAGAGGCGTGTTCTTCTTTCCACGTAATGGCCCTTGGGGAACATAACCCCTCTCATTCTTTCCCGGCACGGCCAGTATCGTCAAATGCATCAACGATTCTGGGACCAGAGGAAGTAGATGCCGTAGCTCCGCCTTGAGTTGCCATATACCGTACAAGAAGAAGGAGAAACAGGGAGTCAGCCTATGAATAATTTCGCCGACCTATTTAAGGGCGACCTAGACTCCCCTGGAAAGCCTATCCTATTCCTGAGGAAGGAGGGTTTGAGGACATCCCTAACATAGAACAAAGTAATATGGTCGAGCAGCTCATGGAATAGATGGAAAGTGACGATATTTGAATCATCAACTACCAGGTTTTCAACGTCCCCTACAATGGGCAAACCTATCTCACTAAAATTTAATTCCCACTTGGTTAAAATGGAGGCACATTCATCCAAAGATAGTTCTCTCCACTCACCGTTCACATTCTTGTAAACCCTACTAAGCACAAGTGCAAGTACCCATACCAAGCTCCTGGCTCGCTACTAAAGGTTCTAGCCATGGCAGAAATCAAAGATAGAACAGAAATTAAAGCTCTAAAGGAAGAATGGGAGAGAAATACCTTTGTATATGTCGGAGTAGGAAGCTGTTGCCGAAGATGGAAGCCCAATTTAACTCAACTGCTTCTTCGCTATTTTCGCCGGAGATTCTCAAGAGCTTGAAAACGGTAAAAGTTCTAAACGAAGAGGGATTCTACTATTTATATTTTCCTAAATTTGGAAAGGGAAAGGAAAATCGAAATTAATTTTTCAAAATTAAAAACTGAAGCGGTTTTCGAGAAGGAGTTCCAAACGTCAGAATTGTAATCATTACGAAAATCGGCTCTCCTTCATCTCCAACCGTTCATCGCCAACGATCAGGATGTTGCCACGTCATCATGGTCGACCTACCTCAAAGACTAGCATCGACCTTCGAGTAACGCAATTTTCGTCAAAATCTTCTTAACTTCCAAGTCGACGAAGTCAACTCGAAAGTTGGGGGCCACTGAACATACCAAAAGTGTCGAGTTGGGCCAAACGAGTAAAGTCCAATTACGGACAGCCTTGGTCTCCACATTCCCAATTAGGCTGGTCCAATCAAAACAAGGCCCAAAGCCCATCTCAAGTATCAGTCGACTAAGCCCATGGTCCGACCTACCAGGTCCCGACCTAACTTAGTCCGACCTCATGATCCATATTACAATTCGGGTACGAACCATGCTCTACCCGACAAATGGGTCGACCATATCACGAGTGGCGACCTCGACCTAAATCAACAAGTGACGACTTAACACTTGCCGGCTTATTTGGTTGAACAATCCTCATAACCACATCCCTACAAATCAGGGACCGTTATAGACATGTTCCCACGTCCAAGTAACTGCCGCTACAATCTCGGAGCACATGTCGCCTCCCCAAAAATACATCACTCTTGTCTATAAATACTTCATCACTACCAAACGGTGAAAGGTAACTGCCATTTTGTATTCTGAGTTCATTATTCAATACATTTTGAGCTTTATACAACTGTGATCTTACTCTCACGCCCGAGCGTCTTCGCCGGAGACACATCCGGCTAGTCGTGGGTTCTGTTTTCAGGTCAAGGAGCCAGGTGATCAGTCCTGCCACGTGGAGGAAGATTGATAAGCACATTTCCTGTAGCATCAGTTTGGTTCCATTGCCGGGAAACGAGAACACAAAGAACGGCGGACAGTGACAATGGAAAAATTCATGTACCACACGATGTATATACACGGAAGAACAGGCCCTCTAATGGTGCCTAGTTTTATCAAATTCGTGGACTAGGTTGAGAGATTAACAACACATGCCGCCCACCAAAGCACTTGCACAAAAATCCAGGTGTACTCTATTTAAATATCTTGCTCACAAACAAATCGTATGTGCATAATTTTTTTTATTTGCAATTAAATTGCCTGCCTGTGGATGTGAAATTGCTTAAATTGGGTGCCATCATTAACTTAGCCCATTTTTATACTTAGGCATTCACAAACAGTCCTAACTTCAACCTTTGAAAATATGTGGAAAAATATACGCATATATTGCTGCCATGATTACTGCTTTCATCAATTGCTTGGTTAGGGAAATAATAAAATTAGCTATTGGCGTGCAAGCATCTCAATCAGAATAAATATATGGGGCTATAACATGGATTGCCTTGACTTTTGCTTTCGACATTAGTCTTTCTGGTAGTATTAGCATGCAATTAATGGCACTATTTTTCTCTCATGACATGTTGCTGCAAAGAATATGTGGGTGAGGCAATGCACGACTAAACACAACCACAACTCGATCAAGACAGGGCAATGCAACTCCATGCTCTATGTTGAACTGAAGACAAATAAAATACCCAAAGAAGCATTTTATCAGCACGTGAAGAGTTTTGTTGGAGACCAAATACTGAAAATGGCAGTCTATAAATTGCTGGGGCAGGCTGCTCGAAACTCACCAAAAGCAGCCAACCAAATTCGTTTACCGGCTAAGACTTCAGCTCAGCATCTCCAGATAACAACAGCAAATTCATCTCATATTCCTTCCCCAGCAGCACAAATTTCTGCTGATTCAAGCAATATGGCCATCGACAATGAGGCTCAAGCATCACGAGGGGTGGATCACCACTCAGATTCACATGGTAATGTGCTTATTCAAATGTTTTCTTCGAATTTGATTGCAGTAAATCAAGAACGGGACCGCACTTTCCATATGCATGGACTTAGCAAGCAGCAACAGCATATGCACTTCTCGCAGACATCTTTGCCCACCTACGGAAGTGCTGGTGGTGCAAATCAGATAGGAACAACAATAATAGGCCCAGATGACTTTTGGGGCAACAGCGAGAGAAGAAAGTAAATCACAGGCCAAGCAATATAGCAGGCCGAGCAGGACGTATCCATGCTTGAACTACCTGAGTTGAAGTACATCATGAAAACCAACTTACCTGTCAAGTACTATAGCTGGACGAACACACTTGCAGGACGAGCATGAGGATACGCCAAGAGCCATGTTGATAACCATCAAGATTTGCTTGACCTTGCCCAACTACCTATCACCAAATCGTTAAGAAAGCCACGCTCAATCAGACAAAACCCGACCCTTATCAGGTGCATTGGTTCCACATCTACGCTCAATTTTCTGAATCCAGTTTACAAACATACTAATATGCTTAAATATGAAATTTGTAAATTGTACTACGTGTATCTCTAATTTATTGCTTGCACATTTGCAAGGTAACAATAAACAAAGAAAACATAGGCCCGCGAGCAAATTCAGTAGCTAACCAAGGAAAGATCGAGCCGAAGGCAGGAACTACTAGCTCGATTCAAATTCCAGCACATTGCGGCTAAGTTTAACACAAGTAATCCAAGCAATCAGAGATCAGGCTTGAGGCGATGTGCAGCAAGAATCCCCTCAAATCAGCCCCAAGGAGATTGACAAGCAATCCAATTTAAATTGAAAGCTCAAACTCCGACATGAACAAATCTTGACCGCAAACATGAGGAGGAAATACGTAGGAGTGTCTGTGCTAATTATACAGCCTTTATACGTACGTCAAAAGAGACATCTGATCTAGAGGGAGAACTTTCATCTATTAGAAACCTGCTATCTACTCAGGCTACTTTAATTCATGGTTTAGCTGAAGGGGTTCACATTGATACCTCATCTGTCTCTGTTCCTGATAGTTCAGCTTCAAATGGTTTATCAAACGATGGAGATAGAAATCCTTCAAACCTAGAGAAATGGTTAATCGAGTTCCCTGACATCCTTGATGTCTTATTAGCTGAAAGAAGAGTGGAGGAAGCTTTGGCTACCCTTGATGAAGGTGAAACACCTGAAGCAAAAGAAAAGAAAACATTGAGTCCTGATGTTCTCATGTCACTGCAGACTGCTTGAACCATCTGTACTAAAACTGCCTTATCTCCCTTTCTAGACCTCTAAACGATAAACCGATTTTTTTTGTATGAAAGTAGACACATGGACCTTTCCAACAAGTACCTTTACGTCTTCTGGAGGTTTCTAGATCAGAACAGTTTATTTGTCAAAGTTGATCAAAAATCTGGTTTTTCAGAATCTTAAAATCAGCTTCATTGAATCCGTTTTCTGAGCTTTTGCTGTGCCCATCGATGAACTTGTCACCAACGGATGTTCCTGTGTCCGAAAAGTCGAAATGTTGAAAACAATTCGTGAAGGCAAGCAGGCCTTCCGACCCTCAAGCACGAATAACCTTCATCAGGTGCATCAGTTTCACATCTATACTTAGTTTTTTCTTTCGAATTCAATCTAAGGCGTAATAACATGCTTAAATATGCAATTTACAAATTATATGTATCTCTGATTGATTGCGTGCACTTATGCGAGGCTAATCGAGGAGAACAAAAGGCCTGCTAATAAATGTAACAGTTAGCCAGGTAGCTCACATCCTTGCTCGACCAAGAAGGGCCGACCTACAAGCGGTCCAAGCAAGCTCAAGATGTTGTGGACCAAGGAAACTGCAAATCAAGATCAGGCCTGACACAAGGCCTCGAACAGAGTCAAAGAGTTAGACCACTCCCAAATTGGATCCTAGAGGGTTCACACTTCAATTGGAAAATGGTCTCATCGTGAAGCATCTTGACAAAGTCAGCTCGACTGGATACAAATTAACTCTTCAATTGAAATGTCGACTAACAAACCAACGAGCACTTCAAACAAACAGAAAGATCTTACCTCGTCTAATGCAATAGCAATGACATGGAAATCGGCTCCAGGCTCCCTACAATGAGAGGCCATGGCCTCCAAACATATATGGCGAGCAACATAGCTCGCAGGTCAGGATATCAGTTCATAAGGTCACAACTCGTTCGATCTGTTAACACCCATGCCCAAGCAGGCCAAGCAGGATGTATCCATGATCGAGCCAACGACCAGATTTGCAGTGCGGCAAGAAACAACTCGCATGTCGAATAATATAGCCAAACGAGTATTAAGACAGGCCAAGAGGAAACGTCGAATACCATCAAGACTAACTGGCTATGAATTGCAGACGCCTAATCTATCTTAAAGACCCAAACTTCAACGGGTCGAGAGGAGAGACAGATGAAAAGCTCAAGTCACCCAGATTTGAACAAATGAACAAATAGCACAACCAATGATCACATTTACACTTCAGATGGTGGGTCGAACAACAGTGGGTATAGATGGCAGATCACTAAAAGAAGATTGCAGCCTCAAACTTACATATCAACCGAGGTACCCACATCCTTATTCGGCCCAGACTGGCTGACCTTAGCTCGCTATGAGCTATTGGTGATCGGATTAGTGACATCGCCAAATATCCTTCTTTGAGGACTTTAGTCGAACAAGAGTGAGGCAGCTCGAAATATGGTGCGAGCAACATAAGAAATTCGAGTAACGGGCAGAATTTAGGCGAGCAAACCACAAACACAGCAAGCGGAATCTGTGAATTTAGGCATCGACCAAACTCAAGCTCGAACTAGCGGCCAACAATGACGAGCAAACATAGCCAGTATCACTCGAATAGCTTACAGGTCGAGCATAAATGGCCACACACTGCTGAATATTGGCGACCTGAAACCGCCTAGTCGGTGCATACTGGTTGGGCTCCAAAGCTCAGGTCTCTCTTTGTCGTTGACGGTGAAACCCAAACTTAACCTTCAGTTTCAGAAAAGACTCTAGCTAGCTGTGCGAAATAAGAAATGAAGGAAAGTTCCTTGGCATTACAAACTACAAAGTGGAGACAGATATGTTCAAAACATGGTCACGTGGCTATTTGTGGCAAAAGAATGGGGGCCACTTAAAATTGACTCCACCAAGGCAATTACAAGAGTGCACTCTCCATCAGTTCAAATAAAATCTTCAAACGGGTTCCCTTAAAAATCGTCAAAGAACAATTAACTTCGCCCGTCAGTCCGGCTCAAAATTAGTTAGATCGACCCGAACTCAACTCGGTCACCTCGAACTTACAACAAATCTCGTTTCTTAAACAGACTCGACCGATGTCCTAGGTCGACCTCGTTCTTAAACAGGTCCGACCGAAGATTTAGCCTCTCGTTCCTTAACCGTACTCGGCCGATGCCCCAGGTCGACCTCGTTCTTAAACAGTCCGACCGAAGATTTAGGCGCCTCGTTACTTACCGTACTCGACCGATGTCCTAGGTCGACCTCGTTCTTAAACAGGTCCGACCGAAGATTTAGGGCAGTCTCGTTACTTAACAGACTCGATCGATGTCCTAGGTCGACCTCGTTCTTAAACAGGTCCGACCGAAGATTTAGGGCAGTCTCGTTCCTTAACAGACTCGACCGATGTCCTAGGTCGACCTCGTTCTTAAACAGGTCCGACCGAAGATTTAGGGCAGTCTCGTTCCTAAACAGACTCGACCGATGTCCTAGGTCGACCTCGTTCTTAAACAGGTCCGACCGAAGATTTAGGGCAGTCTCGTTCCTTAAACAGACTCGACCGATGTCCTAGGTCGACCTCGTTCTTAAACAGGTCCGACGGAAGATTTAGGGCGCCTCTCGTTCCTTAACGTACTCGACCGATGCCCTAGGTCGACCTCGTTCTTAAACAGTCCGACCGAAGATTTAGGCGCCTCTCGTTCCTTAACGTACTCGACCGATGTCCTAGGTCGACCTCGTTCTTAAACAGGTCCGACCGAAGATTTAGGGCAGTCTCGTTCCTTAACAGACAACCGATGTCCTAAGTCGACCTCTTTCTTAAGCAGGTCCGACTGAAGATTTAGGGCAGTCCCGTTTTCTAAACAAGCTCGACTACAACCTTGGTCAGCTTCGTTAAACTGCTCTCCATCCATGATTTTGGTAAATCTTCAAATCAATATGGACTTGTCGGCCTCAACCGCATCGATCTCCCCCTTCAGCAAAGTGATCTTCTACGGCCTCTTTAAGATCTACAAGGGCCTTGCCCCTGTCAACCACCGCAGCCTCTCTCATAAGGTTCAGAGCATCATAGGTTGCATCCAGATCTGGTCTTCGAAACAATTAAAAGGTCGAGATTAAGCCACGTCATCAATGGTCGACCATCTAGCTGTTCGAGCATCTAGACATGACCTACCCAAGTCTTCATCAAATTTCTTATAACTTCCTGGTCGACAAAGTCAACTCGTAAAGTCAGCCACTGAACGGAATAAAAGTGACGGGCTAGGCCCAACAAGCGAAGCCCAATTATTCAGACATTATTGCCACCACATCTCTATTAGGTCGGCCCAAGGCCCATCAACACGATCAGTCGACCTAAGCTCATTGTTCGACCTACGAGGTCCCGACCTAGCTTGGTCCGACTCTACGATCCAGGTTCTATTTCGGTACCTGGCCCCGCCCATTAGTCAGTCGACCTAGTCCCAACATGCGACCTCGACTTACTCATCGGTCAGTCGACCTAAGCTCAACAGCGACCTCGACCAACGAGCGTCGACCTAATCGACCTAGTCCCAACAGGCGACCTCGACTTACCCAGCAAGCGTCGACCTAATCGACCTAAGCTCAACAGGCGACCTCGACCAACAAGCGTCGACCTAATCGACCTAGTCCCAACAGTCGACCTGGACCTACCCATCAAGCGTCGACCTACAGAAGCGGGCCAGTCGACCTAGTCCCAACAAAGCGACCTCGACTCAACAAGCGTCGACCTAATGGGTCCAGACGTACGCACCACTCTTTCCATAACCGTTCCCTACAAATCGTGAGCCATTCAAGGACACGTTCTCCAATCATGTAATCTGTCCCTTAAATTATGGAGCTCATGCGGTCATGCCAAAAATAACCGCCATCATCATGGAATTATAAATAGAGAACAACCACAACGGTTCAAAGGTAACCGCAATTTTGTCATTTGAATACGACTGTTCATTTACAATATTTTTTCTTCAAAACACGATGCTTATTCTCACGCCGGAGGGTTTGCGCGGGGTAACTCCCGCGCCCTAACGGCTCCTGCTGCAGTCGTCCGTTCGTTCGTCCAGGAATCCAACGCCGCGTTCCCGACTGATTAGGTACCCTGCATCACCCATTTTATGCATCATATATATATATATATATATATATATATATATATATATATATATATATATATATATATATATATATATATATGTGATTAATGTGGGTTTAGTTGCGAATCAATTACAACGACTGCAACTTTAGTCCCTATACTTATAAGACTAATGGACGGGATTGTGTTGGATGACAATAAACGTGCACATAAGGGTTGTCATTCATGTTATAAATGATTAAGAAATTTATTTAGTAAAAGATACATATTAATATTAATCCAAGTGAGAGATTGTTAGAACATGGATTAATAATATGTGTTATTTAATTTCATATGTTATAATCATTTAATAATGTTAAAGTATAGACCAAATATGTAGAATTCCATTAGGTGTAAGTACCATTAAATGATGGGCATAATGTTAACTTCTCACCGCCTTCTTTACGAAAGGGTGTAGTCCCTAAATGAAGTGCCCCTTCTCAATCTATATATAGGCTATCCATCAGCCCATTTGAGACACTTAACTACATTACAATTTAGTCATAAAATCATTCTTCATTCATCTAAGAAGAACAAGTATGGGCACTATCATTTAGAAGTACTATCTCCCTACTTTCTCATTTATTCAAGAACAAGATCAAGAACACAATCATGGATTCTTCAGGTACACGCTTCCGTCTTCATCTTCCTCTCATTCTTAATCTAGATGTGAGATGGTTCATGGTTTAATGGATCATTTTGTTCCAACAATTTAACTTCAAGTATGAGAATTTGGCACAATGGAATATGATATTCTAAATTCAAGATGGAAAGACAAAGGTTTTAACTAGGAAAGCCCTTGAACAACTTGTTCGCCGACATAAAACCTCGGAACGGTGAAATATTATTAGTATGGTGATCGGAGTATGAGTATGAATACAATGAGTGTTGTCAATCGTGACTGTCTGTGTACATGTGTCTACTACGCTTAATTTAAATACAAAGGAAAGCAACGGAAACAACAAAAATAAATGAGATCCCACATCTCGTGCCTAAAATCTCGCAGGAAGTTTGATGATGATCGAGATATTCGTTGTAAGCTGTTAAGCGAAATGTTGTGGATAGCTCTTGTGATATTTGACTCGGTCCATAACGCCTTTGTAGTTCTGAAAACAGATCCTAAAACTTGGTGTATAATAACTCTGTAAAACGTATAGTCAGCCAAGTTGTATTACCAAGTTGTTAGTTCAATTTGTTAACCCAAGATGAGATGCAGCATGCTGCTACAATTTCTCTATCCCAAACAATTGCCCCTGAATTTTTGAAGTTTTAAAAGGGGAGGTTTAAAATTTAAAAATTCGATTCTTGCTGTCTGCTTGTTCTCGCAAGTTCCTAGGCATGGATTTAGGGCTAAGTTCAAGGCATGGATTTGGCAGAATCCATAGATAAGGATGGATGTTTGGAAAGAAAGGTTTTTCTATATAAGGAGTAATAACTTGATTTGGATGTTTTTTAAAAAGTTTTAGGGTTTCACCGGGAAAAATCCTTTGTTGCTGTAGCGATGCGTGAATTTTAACATCTTTTGAGTCGCCACTTATCATTTATTTAGGAAAACAATAAGAAAAATCTTTTTGTGTTTAAAGAGATTTGAGGGTTCGGGGGTTAAGTTATGGAATGAGAAGGTCGAGAAGCACCCATTCCACCCAATCCGAAGATCGGTCTTGCCAATTGAGTATTATCAATCTTTTCAATAAATAAATAAGAAAACTCTAATCAATTTCTTGATCAGGAATGCCGGATTGTATGCTTCGAGATCGCCTCCATGGATTGAAGGGACTCTAGGCTAATCCTTTTGATGGGATTACACTACTCTAATAGCCAATAGAGGGGTTTGAGAAGAAGAAGAGTAAAAATATAGGAGTTTACCTTGTGTTTAGGGAGTATTTGATTTAGAACGTGGTTCTAAGATGGATTCTCGATCGAGAAGTGATTCGGGCAGAGTTTGGACTCAATATGAGAGTCAAATCGTGATGCGGACAGAGCTTCGCCTTCTGACCACCCAACTCTTTCAACAGATCACTTATTTCTTTCCAATTTGGATTAGCTGTGAAAGTTATAAAATAATTGGGATTTCCATAAATTCGACATATAGCCATAGCATCCTGATAATTCTGAATCATATACCTTGGACTTCCAGCAAATGAAGCAGGTAAAATAGTACGCAATCCAACATCTGTAGAATTTGAGTCGCCCCTTTGAACTGCATCATAGACATTCCTATAAAGCTCTGTACGTAGACTTCCTTGATTTTTTTATAAGAAAGCGAAGTCTTTGTTGTTCAACCTGGGTATAGAAATCTACAATAAATTGTTGGTAAAGTCTTCCGCCTTCCTGCAAGGTCTGCCCTTGGTCACGCCTTTGTTGTAATACATATGAATAATATTCTCTAGTTGTCACATATTTTCGCTTGGTCTTTCTCCCACCAGTGTTATGAACATAATGTATTTCCAAATGAAACCCGTCTTCCCCGTAAGGAAAAAGTATAGGATACTGCAATGCCATAAACAATGGATGTCGATCATTAATTCTTTGCAGCACACCATATGTACCTTGAACAATTAAATCCCATTCTCCATTTGTGTTTGACATATCTCCAACCATTAGCATAGCTATTTCAGATGCAGTTGGTGTAGAATATTGAATGTACGCTCGCTGAAAAAATATGAATTTTTAGGAGTCGCCACCCCGTTTTAAAGGAAACATTGAAAACCTTTTTGAAAAAGAGAATTTGGGTTCGGGGGTCAGGTTACGTGTTGGGAAGAACCGAGAGTTCACCCAACACGCCTCGTCCGTAGACGAGTCTTTCTATGTTCAACATTCAAAACATCCGAACGTGTGTGCAAATTGTGTGTGACAAGATATGTAATAAAATGCATATAAGTGCTTTGTATTATTGCTCAAAAGGAGGAATTACAACTTGTGAACCATTTACCATGGGAGGCCACATCCCAATTACAAAGAGGATGAACATATTATAGTTGAAATGAACCTTCTGTAAGGGGCTACCTGTGTCACGTGACACAGGACCTAATGGGGTCAATTGTGTCGCGTGACACCAATGGCCAACTTGTAGAGGCTTTACAAGACTCAAACTACAGCAACATCAGGTGATCATAATACCACACTACAACATAAATTGAACACAGAGATCAACACAATCACTTCAAATGAGTGTGGATATTGAGGATCCACACTTTGTTATGAATGACAAGTGCACTAGATGAACGAATTACAATTGGAATGATGGTCTCTACGGAGTAGCTAGTTATGTTGCACTACACAGGACTGATGAGGCCAGTTCTGTCGCGTGACACAATCTGACTCTCTGCAGAGACTTTACAAATTTGGAACAGATTCAATAGAGATCCAATCAGGTCAAGCTACAACACCAATTCAATTCAGATAACCACGAATCAACAAAGGATTGACCAAGGGGGTGTGAATATGGGAGATCCGCACTCCCTTGGCAATCAAGCCACAAATACCAATAGATCAAACCATGAACAATTGATTACACCAAATAAATCAATTAAATAGAGAGATGGCGATTGTGATTCGACAATTAGGAACAGATGGAGTATAATTGTCGAATCAGATGAAGAGATATGACAATGAATTATGTAATGAACAAATGTGAGAGAGAGAAATAAGAAGGGAATTGTTACCCTTGTAGATCCACGTTCTCTATACCAAGTCGGTATAGGGAACCTTCAATCAGCTTCAGGATGTGGATTTGAGCACAGATGGAGTGCTGGTATTCAGATCTTCAATGGTGTAGGAAGTGTATGAAGGTAGATGTGTGAATTGGATGAGAGAGAGGGATCGAATTGAGAAGATTGGTGTGTGTTATGTGTGTTTTGGGAAAGAGAGGGATTTTTGGGCGTATTTTAGCAGGGTAACAGTAGGTAGGTGGAAAAGGGATCCAGATATGAGAGGGGTAGGGTCTTATTTATAAGCTGCTGATGATAGGCATGTTGTGTCGCACGACCTTCTGCTCCCATTTTCCATGGCTCGAGATGTCGCACGACTAAGAAAGCCATAACCGTTTCTGGCGCCAAAATCTGGTTTTGGAACATTCCAAGCAAATTCCCAATAAGTCCAAGCTGAATAATACCTTATAGGTCCTTTTGCCTGAGAAGAATACTTAAAAGTACTTTCTTCGCAAGAAACTTATAAAAAGTTTCCGGAAGTCTCGGAATGGACCGAGAATTTACCAAAACGCCCCTAGTGCAATTTTATCATATTAAAATGCACCTATAAAGGGTCGCGAATTGGATTGGCGTACTCACAGAGCCCCTCTGCAATGTCATTTATGGAAGAAGTGAGGTTGTCGACAAGAATGACCCAATCCCAATGAGCGGTTGGGGATATGGCAGATGGAGAAAAAAAATGATTGATGAGATCGGATGGCTGGACCTTTTGAGAAAGGATTCCTACGTATCCCTGGTGGGAATCAAGCCGGTCGTAGTTTGAAGGTTGACTGTTAGGGGAGTCACCCGAGGATTTGACTGTTCGGGGAGTCACCCAAGGATTTGACTGTTCGGGGAGTCACCCAAGGGTTTGACTGTTCGGGGAGTCACCCAAGGATTTGACTGTTCGGGGAGTCACCCAAGGATTTGACTGTCCGGGAAGTCACCCGAGGATTTGTTGATGCTCTCTAGAAAAGTAATTGACTGAGATATGCTTTCATACCTGTGCTGTGCTTACTTGTAGCTGCTGGAGGGACTGAGGCTACGGCTGATGATGATGATTTGCCATCCGACACAGGCGTTTGATGATAACTCGCCGTCCAACACGAGATTTGATAATGATCCTCCGTTCAACATGGGAATTTGACGATGAATCTCCGTCCAACACGGGATATTGATGATGAAACTTCTGTCCAACACGGGCATTTGATGATGATCTTCCGTCTAACACGGGAATTTGATAAGAAACCTCCGTCCAACATGGGAATTGATGATGAATTACCGTCCGACACGGGCATTTGATGATGATCTTCCGTCCAACACGGGAATTTGATAAGAAACCTCCGTCCAACACGGGAATTGATGATGAATTATCGTTCGACACGGGCATTTGATGATGATCTTCCGTCCAACATGGGAATTTGATAAGAAACCTCCGTCCAACACGGGAATTGATGATGAATTACCATCCGACACGGGGTATTGATAAGAAACCTCCATCCAACACGGGAATTGATGATGAATCTTCCGTCCAACACGAGCATTTGATGATGATCTTCCGTCCAACACGGGAATTGATGATAATCCTCTGTCTAACACGGGGTATTGATAAGAAACCTCCGTCCAACACGGGAATTTATGATGAATCTTTCGTCCAACACGGGCTTTTGATGATGATCTTCCGTCCAACACGGGAATTGATGATAATCCTCCGTCCAACACGGGCATTTGATGATAAGCCTCCGTCCCACACGGGAATTTGACGATGAATCTCCGTCCAACACGGGATATTGATGATGAACTTCCGTCCAACACGGGAATCTGATGATAATCTTCCGTCCAACACGGGAATTGATGATAATCCTTCGTCCAACACGGGAATTGATGATTGCCATACCAGATGAACTTTGTTGATGATTCAGCCTAGCAGAACTGGATTTTGACGATGATTTGCCAAAGCTGATGAGCACTATTGCTTGGAGATTAAGGCAAGCTCTCTTTTAGACGATGCTGATGAATTCGAAGACTGATGAAGACGGATGAAGATGATGAGGGCAGAACATGCCACCTGCAGGATTTGAAACCCTTGTCCAGATTATGATTGAGGAACGACTCCTATAATCAGATTATGATCACTTGATTATTGTACCCTGTGGGGGGAAAACACAACACTCTAGGCACTTTTGCAAGAATTTGAACTTGATTTGAAATTTTGCTTATGCATTATTAATCTTGATGCACGAGTCCATCTCGGCTAGGGATGAAAAAGGAGTGAGAATTTTGCATGGCTCGACGAGCTGATATGTATATGTAGTAAATGATGGATTGTATATGGAATGAATGTATATATGTATGATGATGTATGGGTCGAACCCTCTCTCATGAATTTAAGGAGTGTATGAGGGATGGATGATATGGCGCGGCCTAGGCAAGTTGGGGATGCTCCCGGGAGTACAGATTGCAGCAGTTCTGTCGCTGGTTGAGACCGCGAGTAGAAAAGAGAATGCAGAGAATGTCCTGGCCCTGAAGAGATGCCTAGGCGAAGCCCCAGTTGATAATGCAAATTAAACCCGGAGGGAATCTGGTAAGGAGAGCTTGAGAGAACAGCTTAACAAAGCCCCAGCTTGAAGAGCTGATACGGGAGAGCTTGAGAGAACAGCATAGCAAAGTTTCATCTTGAATAGACTCAATGCAGCCCCATTGCAGATATAGACTTCATGTGGCCAAGGAGGCATCCATCTTTCAAACTTTAATCAATCAGTCATTGGACAAGACTCGGAAATGTATATCGTGCAGGGGCACATCTTTCGAAAAGTGGGAATGAATCTCGATTTTATATGACACACTCGCTTTTGGTTTGACTCTTTTGGGAGAGTATAAACGTCACAAGGTGTGGAAAAGTGTATGGAAATCCCTGCTGACAGAAAGACAGTGTTTGGCTCTTTATTCCTAGAATGTAGAAAGAGAAGACATGTCGAGACATTTGAAAACATGTCTTATTCGTGATGATCACAAGGCTGATTAAAACTCTTTATTGATGTTCGGGTTATTCAACCACTAAGATTGATATGAACAAATATTTTGATTAATCACGAGGAGAAAACCAACTGATATCAAGAATCAAATTTGGAAATATGGAAAGAGGATTTGTGTATAGGGACGGCCCTTGAGGTGACCGGATTTTCTGAGATTTGTTTGTGATTTCGACTGGACCAATTATAGTTGCCTACGTTCCCCTCCTTGGGAGGAGCTCAAGTCGCCGTAGTTCGGGCAAGTCCCGATTGAAAGAGATGGAATGGGAAAACTCGAGGATCTTTTGCGAATTGGAGAGTTGAAGCACATGTCTCCTTGGAGTGTCAATGAAAGACACGGATGCAAAGCCCCAGTAGGGCATCCACGGCAAGTGTTTGTGGAGGAGAAATGAAATATGCTCACATGAAATGTCAAATGGATGGTTTGAATTTGCACAATCTTTGATTGATGGTCTTTTGAGCCGAGATGGATTTGGCTCCGATTTAAGCAAGCAATGAAGCATTAATCTGATTTAGATCTCGAAGATATTAGAATGAAACTGCTATCTGGTAGGAACTGTAGCTGGGTTTCAGGGCTTCGATCGGCCATCGGGTGATTCGGAATGTCATGACCTCTTAAGATGAGAGGTCGGCTGGGCTTTTTACTGACTGAACCTCTAAAGATGAGAGGTTGGTTTTCAGGGATGTGTTTGGGATTTCTAAGGCGAGGATATTGATTGCCTCTAAGAATGAGAGGTCAAATTTTGACTTTGGCCAAAGGCAAGGGTAATGGTAATGGGAATATCCTCTAAAAATGAGAGGATGGCTTGGGATTGGTTTTGGTAATGGGAATATCCTCTAAAATCGAGAGGATGGCTGGAATTGGTTGGAAGGTGTTGGTGAGAGGAAGTCCAAGCTATCGAGAACTTTTGTGAACTTGTGAGAATTCGGGCTCCTTTTGAACATTGGAGAGCTTCTTGAGAAGTCGGGGATTTTTGCTGAATTGTGAGGATTTGTAATCCTTCTTTTGAAAAGCCTCTTGAGAAGTTGAGGATCCTTGCTGAATTGTGAGGATCTAAAGTCCTTCTTTTGATAACTTGGAAGGCCTCTTGAGGAGTTGAGGATTATCTTTGTACTTCCTTCATGGCTTGAGTATTTTATGCATCGCCGACTCTCGAAGCTAATTTCTTGGAACTGCTTGGACTTCTCTTAGCACGGAGCAAAGATGATGGCTAAACGGGGTTTCAAAACATGCCGATCTTGAAATGAAAAGGGTATTGTTTAGTGAGGGTGAGGGTGAGGTAATAGCTTCCCTAGGGTGGAAGACTTCAACCGCGATCCCTACCGAATGACCTAAACGAAATTAAGGTTTCATCGCTTGCTTAAGCTTAATTGAGGAAGATTCATGCAAATTCATTGAGCGACAAAATGATGAGGATGATGAAAGAGATGTGAGCATATGAGACGCGAGATGGAGAGTTGATGAGCCCCAATTCGAGAAGGATATCAGATGATTTTCTCACTCCGATTGATTTAAATATTAATCATTTCAAAGAATTATTGGTTGAGCAGCACAAGTGATCATTTAGAATAAAACCATTTCAATTAAATGTGACGTGGGTGTGCAAGTGATGTCTCGAGTCTAGCAAGAAGAGAAATAAAGATTTTTATTACTGCAAAGCAAAAACTGGTCCAAATTGGACTCGACAGACTCATGTCCCAAAGAGGGACATTCTAGAACCTGCGAAGACTGATTGACTTATTCAACCTCGGATGGAAGGAAGAGCATCGTTGACAGTGATGGGGCAAGGACCCTTCTCAATCTTTCTCTCATTCACAAGTCGTCTCTCCTAGCTTTAGCAATCTGAGCAAGCAACTAGGCCTTCCGCTCAAGAGGAAAAGCGGCTTCAAGGGTAGCCCGCAACTTTTCGATGGACACACCATTTGCAATCTGCTGACCCATGGACATGAATTTCCAGACTGGTGGGCCATAATCTTCTCTGCACCAGACATCTCGGATCCTGAACCGGATAAAGATTACGCGGACACTTGAACTGCCTTCGCCTCGGGAATATGGACCAATCGAACGCCGGGCACAGGAGCACGCACCCAACTTGCCGCAGCCCTGTAGAGGAGAGAGCGTGTATAAGGTGGAGGAGAGGAAAGGACCTTGAGAAGGTATGGGAGAGGGAAGAACGGAAAAAGAGATGGACTCATGCAACGTCTTATTAATGTTCAAGTAGAAATCGATGGCTTTTAAGTCCTATGAATAGTTGGGAAAGGATAAGCCTTTATTTTCGCATTCTAGAACCTCGGGGGAACCTAGGGACGCAACATTCATAAATATACCAAATGCGTTGGTTAAAAATCAATAATAGGCAATAATACCTAAATAAAACCGAAGCATTTATGGGACGGACGAGCAATCCCAATTTTTGGAGAAATTTGGGCAGCATAACGGGTATTCCTGAAGAATTTCAAGGAAAAATCCGGCATGACCTCTAGTCGGTGCACGTTGACAATGCGGCATGATCTCTCGTTAGAACATGCCGTGAGAGCGACATGTCCCTACGCCAAACCATGTTGCAATGGCAACATGCCCACACGTGCTAGGTTTTGGGATAGGTATGAAAGCCTATTATAAATTTTGAAACAATTCATTTTAGTGTATTTTTGAAAATGTCGTGTCAAAAACCAACCGTTGGGTAAGATTTAAAAGTGTGGCTTCACCTATAATGCGCTAGGGGAAAAGGTTTGACATTAGGCGCTCAAGCGTAGGCGAATTACATGGCCGTCTGCGATGCCGTCAATCGCACCCGAGGGTTCTAGATCTATGTGACGTAGTGTGTGGATGACTAGATTCATTTATTTATGAAAATGATTTGATTTTTTTTTATTTTTTTTATTTGAAAAGGGGGTGATAAAATGGAAAAACAACACACACACACCCCACAGAGAACAATAATCACAATGATCATAATTTGATCATGGGGGACTACCCCACAATCACAACCTGTATCAAAAATTCAAGTCCTGCAGAATGGCAACTTCTGTCGTGTGACACAGGACAGCAAAGGTACGTTCTGTCGCGTGACAGAAGAAGCCATTTCTAGAATCTGAACAAAAGAAACATAACCAGCCCCAGCCTCAAAGCTCAATGTAATAGCTTATTCCCCAAGCATCAGCAACATAGGCAACAAGGAGTGCAAAGACAACAAAGCACATAAAATGCATTTTAGGCACATAGAATGTCATACAACAAAGCACACAACAAATGAATGAGAAGGATGTTGAACATGAATGAAAGCTTGACCCGCTTTTGAAAAACCAGTTTCATGTCCCCAGCGGAGTCGCCACTGAATGTACGCTCGCCGAAAAAATATGAATTTTTAGGAGTCGCCATCCCGTTTTAAAGGAAACATTGAAAACCTTTTTGAAAAAGAGAATTTGGGTTCGGGGGTCAGGTTACGTGTTGGGAAGAACCGAGAGTTCACCCAACACGCCTCGTCTGTAGACGAGTCTTTCTATGTTCAACATTCAAAACATCCAAACGTGTGTGCAAATTGTGTGTGACAAGATATGTAATAAAATGCATATAAGTGCTTTGTTTTATTGCTCAAAAGGAGGAATTACAACTTGTGAACCATTTACCATGGGAGGCCACATCCCAATTACAAAGAGGATGAACATATTATAGTTGAAATGAACCTTCTGCAAGGGGCTACCTGTGTCGCGTGACACAGGACCTAATGGGGTCAATTGTGTCGCGTGACACCAATGGCCAACTTGTAGAGGCTTTACAAGACTCAAACTACAGCAACATCAGGTGATCATAATACCACACTACAACATAAATTGAACACAGAGATCAACACAATCACTTCAAATGAGTGTGGATATTGAGGATCCACACTTTGTTATGAATGACAAGTGCACTAGATGAACGAATTACAATTGGAATGATGGTCTCTACGGAGTGGCTAGTTATGTTGCACTACACAGGACTGATGAGGCCAGTTCTGTCGCATGACACAATCTGACTCTCTGCAGAGACTTTACAAATTTGGAATCAGATTCAACAGAGATCCAATCAGGTCAAGCTACAACACCAATTCAATTCAGATAACCACGAATCAACAAAGGATTGACCAAGGGGGTGTGAATATGGGAGATCCGCACTCCTTTGGCAATCAAGCCTTAAATACCAATAGATCAAACTGTGAACAATTGATTACACCAAACAAATCAATTAAACAGAGAGATGGCAATTGTGATTCGACAATTAGGAACAGATGGAGTATAATTGTCGAATCAGATGAAGAGATATGACAATGAATTATGCAGTGAACAAATGTGAGAGAGAGAAATAAGAAGGGAATAGTTACCCTTGTAGATCCACGTTCTCTATACCAAGTCGGTATAGGGAACCTTCAATCAGCTTCAGGATATGGATTTCAGCACAGATGGAGTGCTGGTCTTTAGATCTTCAATGGTGTAGGAAGTGTATGAAGGTAGATGTGTGAATTGGATGAGAGAGAGGGATCGAATTGAGAAGATTGGTGTGTGTTGTGTGTGTTTTGGGAGAGAGAGGGATTTCTGGGCATATTTTGGCAGGGTAACAGTAGGCAGGTGGAAAAGGGATCCAGATATGAGAGGGGTAGGGTCTTATTTATAGGCTGCTGATGATGGGCATGTTGTGTCGCACGACCTTCTGCTCCCATTTTCCATGGCTCGAGATGTCGCACGACTGAGAAAGCCATAACCGTTTCTGGCGCCAAAATCTGGTTCTGGAACATTCCAAGCAAATTCCCAATAAGTCCAAGCTGAATAATACTATATAGGTCCTTTTGCCTGAGAAAATACTTAAAAGTACTTTCTTCGCAAGAAACTTATAAAAAGTTTCCGAAAGTCTCGGAATGGACCGGGAATTTACCAAAATGCCCCTAGTGCAATTTTATCATATTAAAATGCACCTATAAAGGGTCGCGAATTGGATTGGCGTACTCACAAATATTGCCGATGTTTGTTTGATCTTCTTTTGACCAATCTGATTTTCAAATTATCAACATTGTGATCCTTATACCAATCACGTGCAGCTCGAAAAACTTTGACTAATTTATTATGAGTGTTCAACATTTCAATTAATTGATGAATAACATCAGTTGATAACTCCTCGTTACACTCCCCACAATTAACATCACTAACCCGATTCTGAACCTCATTTTCTGTATCGTAAACATATAGTTGTAAAAAACTTGGTGGTCGACCTTCTTCTGGAAGCATGGACCCAATTCGATGGTAATTTTGACCACTTATCTTGTACACATAAACGGACCCATTCTTGTTTAGAGAACTGTCCACGTTTGCTCTCATTGATGTCATTGAAAACATTGAGTTATACGATCTTATATTTTCTGCGAATTTTGTGGAGGTTGTTCCTAAACTTCCACTTAATAATGATTTAAGTGGTTCAGGCGCTTCACGTCTAGGACTTAGCTCAATCTTCCCATTTTTGCAACACAAAGAATATACTGGATATGTTTTACTTGAATTCTTTTTCACCCGTTCTCGCTCCCAAAAAATAGCATGATAATACTTGCAGGTGTACTCAGGTAGTCTGTAGTAAGAAACTTCCACCGAATACCTTTCTACATATGGCAGTATATTAAGACAGAAGAATAGGCAAATTTGATTTTGTATTAATATTAAATAAAATTAGATTAACTCACCTTCAACACGTAGTTTAACTCTTCCAAAATTATGTTTGATACTATGATTGTCATTCAAGTTTTGTATTCGTATTTGCCGCTCAATTGATCTTTTGCTCATTCTCTCAAGTCTCCTTTGTTTAGCATAAATACTTTTCATTTCACCTACACATTTCGTAGACAAATATGTATGCTTTTATATATATTTTTTTTAAAATTAACTTCGAAAGTGTAATAGATGTTAATTACATTACCTGTCAAAGCGATGTTATACGTAGTAGAACTTCCTCTAGAACTACTTTCTCCAGAAGGAGTTGTAAATTTAAGTCTCTTTCCTGAGCTTTGCACTTCAAGTTGTTGGTTTTCTAATTCTGCATGGTATAAATTAAGATTGGTGCTACATTGATCTTTTCACTGCTTTTTAATAACAGTTATAGAGGACACTTGAAGAGAAGAGAATATTGAGGAAATTATATACCTCCTATACCTTGATGAAGTTATTAATCTCGTAAGAATATGAATCAGATATTTTGTTACCTAGCATATTGATAAAATTTTGATACTGGATCGAAGCTTGAGGATTTTTTCTCACAAATATCTTTGCCTTCCTTAAAGCACGATTTCTCTTTGCTTGCTCCTTTGAAATAGAACCTGAGTCAAAAAAATTTACTCACAAATAGCACAAACACAAATAATTTAGTTTATAATATTTTTGAATGATTAGTTAAGTTTGATGATAGAACTGAACTAAGAATATATTGTTACCGGGATGTTCTGGCTGCGACCTTTTTCTTGCCATCTTGAAATGTATCTTGCATAAAAATGAAAAATTATTAGCAAGTAATATCCTTTTCTATTATTTATTAGGAAAATGGAATTCAATTGAGTGACTGAATAAACAACATCAGAAAGATATTAATCATTCATATATGAACTTGGCCAGTTTATTCATGAGTATAACAACAGCATATATGGTCAACTAAACCATCACATGAGTGATGGGAATCTGAAAGACCCACATACTTCTCTTCATATTCCTATTTCAGGGATTATGCATATTAGATAAGTGTAGGAGTTACTCATTTAGAAATGAATAACATGACATAATACCTCTTAATATATGTAATTTTCATCAGTGTATAGATTTAGCCAAAAAATTAAAGTTAAATCTGAATTGAAAACAATTTTGAATTTATTTTCTTTAAATCATTTTTTATTTTAGTTTCTTTTAAAAATATTCAAGTAACTTTATGTTTTTTTCTTTTTGAAAGAAACTAATATAATTTTATTCAAGCAAGTAATAATGCTTTTTTTATTTATTTATTACTCATTTTCTTATTAATAATCAGATAAGGACTTTTTTAACCTCTCTGCTGGACTCTGTTAGTATATTTGGAGTTCAATTACAATTTCTGAAGTTTAATATATAACAGATACATTACATACTATGTCTAATTTGTGATCTTATAGATTATTAGCTTTATAAATTGCATTTTGGTACTCAATCTTTAGCAAATTGAAAAGTAAAACAATAGACATCAGTAGACCTTTACAATAGATATACAATACAAATCTTATGGTTATCACTATAACAATTGTATATCTTCATATTATCCTACTACTCAACATGATTACAGTTAGATACCTAATTTAATCAAACTAATTTCACTCATCACGTTGTATGATCTTGAAATGTACCTTCCTCATCACACTTTTTTCCCGTCCCACTTAACTTTTCATTTATTTTCATGCTACAATATCTTCTACAACCGATTCACTTTGTCTACTCTTTCTTGATTTCTGTGTCAATTTTTTGGCGGCAATCTAAGCAGAATGGAAGAAGCATTTACTAAGGTATTCTAGTCTCTTGGCCAATAAACCAATAATTTTAACACCATTTGCTAAACATTGAAGGATAGAACTTGCATTATATTAACCTCTTCTACTTGTTGACATGCGCATATAATTCTAAAGTGCATAGAAAATGGAAAAATGATAATGTAGCAAGGCGGAGACGGTAAACAAAATATACACAGGTACAATAATATAGTTTATTTACTTGCAGTCAATCTAAATTCCATTTTAAGATTTCAATATTTTTTTAAAAATAAAAGTCCATATGTAGATAGATAATAATATGTAAAGGGTAATTGTTTATAAACGAAGTAAAGATTTGCTACACACATAGGCAAAAACTAATATTATTTATTTAAGAAAAGTGTGACGAAAGATGACAAAGTTTAAAACTAATCTTCTAAATAATAAAAACTTGAAATCCATACTAAATGAAACAAAGTATTCTACTTAAAATGTAAACAAATAATGCCTTTATTCCAGGCTAAAACAAACTCAATAATTAACTTCTAAATTTATTCCTCATTTCTCAAACTCAAGACCCCTTTTCGCTTTCTTCGGTGTAACCGTATCTTTCCCCTTCATAGACTCTGGCACAGACCCACCTTCACTGAGATTCCTTTTTTCATAGACATAGGGAGAGTCCTAACTGAAATATCCTTAGAGCTTGGTGGAGTCTTCATAGTACTTTCCTGTAGAAATGGAAAATACACATTCTAACCACAAACCATTTATAATATACAAACAATTTTAAATTGATCAGTAACCAGCCTTACGTTGTTAGTAGTTGGATCACGAATGTCACTCTCAAACAAAACTCTCTTAACAGTGAAACTTTCATTATTAGTACCCCTACTCAGCTCATTCATTTCCAGCTGGAAAACATGGCACTTTCCAATTATTGTACGAAGATGGCGGGGCACTGGTTCCGCATATCCCTCCTGCAAAACACATAAATAAATATAAGAATTTAGCTCTAACCATATTCGACCAAAAAAAAAGCGATTAATATGATGGGTTTGGAGTCCTAAACTACGAGGAAGAGGAGGAGCCTAAGTCGGAGGAGTTGGTGAGATCAAGGAGGAAAATCTCGGAGGTGATTCTGTCGAGGAGAGCGGACGCGCTTAGGTGGAGGGCGACCGCGCTGGAGGTATGTTCGAGGGTGCAAAGTCTCTGTCGATGAGGGCGGCCACGCTGGGTGTGCTGCGCGACCGCGCTTGTGCCGTGGAGGGATTTTTCTGCAGTTTATTCTGTTTCCTATTTTGATAAGAACTCTTCTTAAATTAGATTTAGGGCTTCCTTGTATTACTATATAAACATAGTTACGACCTAGAACTCATTGTAGCAACATATTAGAAGGTGTCTAATACATATTGGCTTGGCAATTGCCCCCGGACGTAGTTCATGTGTTGAATGAACCGGGTAAACAACTCTTGTGTTCTTGTTGTTGGACTTTTATGGTAGGCTTCTTTAAGACTTAACAGAAAAACTGACGGCAAAAGTAACGGAGATTGAAAACAAATGAAATCAAGTCGAGTCTTGTATTAAATACAATCTCCGTAAGAAGTTATTGCCCCGCACAGGTGCTTACAGTTTCAATGGCAATCTTCTAGTAAGATAAAACGACTTTTAAGTATATGATAGGAGCACTCCAAATCAAATACTCTAACGAACAACACTATGTTTGAAACTTTGAACTTTGAAGGATTTGATGCAACAATATGCCAATGATTTGGTTATGTTTTTCTATCTTACTAGAGGGTAGGAGGGCTCAAATTACTGTATGAATGAATTGAAATTCGGAGGGGGAAGTATATAAGGAGAGTCAAAAGGTTTTGTGTCTTTTCCATTAAAAGGTGCAACTTTTCTCGAACAGCTGTGAAGGGCACGACTCGTGCCCTTTGGCACGAGTCGTGCTCACGACTCGTTCTTCAAGCTTCCACTCGTTCTGATCAGTTTTGAGCCAAGGTCCATTAAGGTCCATTCGTGCTCACGACTCGTGCCCAGAGTCCCCACTGCTCGATCAGCGAGTGCACAATTTCATCACCTAAAAACACAGTTTAACTCCAATTAAATCCAAATGATTTAATTGACCTTTTAACCAACTCTCGTTAAGTTACAAAAGACCTTTGTCATTAATTATCATTCACCCTAAATGGTTTTGAGACATTAAATGAGTTTAATAATCTACAACAAATGTAGAATACATTTTGTAACTAGTTTCGTTAACAAATAACGAACTTCCGTTAGAAAACTAGATCAACGTTAAGTCAAACTTAACTTTCCGTTACCCATTTCCAACAATCCCCCACATGAATGACAATTAATGCATGAATGCAATTTCGTCCAAAGTTTCGGCGAACTATTATTACATCGGGATAGATAGCTTGTGGCCTTGAATCCTCCCTAGTGAAATATTATCGGATATACTAGCCATTTGGTAGCGAGTCGCTTTGAACCAGTGACTGTCGGGTGTATACCAAGACAATAATACTCACATAATAACAGCTCTAACAATTGTTGTTCTCACGTTTTGTCCATTTCGGCCCTGGACCGTATCTCATTCATAAGCGTTCATTTAGAGGCGGTCAAATTACCTCTCGCTTATATAGGTGATTCTCACTATAAGGAGTATCATGCACTACTCCACCCGTAGGTATAGAAATCATTAAAAGTTTTCTCAACTTATCCTTACCACTGCTGCATGTGCTTGTACTTGGATGTTCTGGGAATGAGTATTCAACATCTCCAGGTTAATTAAACCGAGTTGTTGTTTCCAAGTAACTCTACTAGAACTTATAACTTGGTTGTCTCATTGAATCAAGGGCCTGGGATCTCCATTTCTCAAGGTTGAGTGTCCGCTATAAGTTCTTTTGTTGTGGGTTTTAAACCCATTCCCCTTACTGCATTTTGTACAGTTGATCTCTATTACTACCCTTAGGTAGACGGATATGATTTTGAATTCACATGGCTAGTTGTGACAGTCGCATTTTGAGATCAATTGTACTATGGTAGTGTGTCTAAGACCATTGTGTCTTGACTTACCACTATGTTCTACACCTTTTCCTATTTTCCATTGTCGTCATAATGCCTTAGGTCATGCAGACATAAACTTATTCCACAAAGGAATATCTTTTCCAAGAATTTATTAGACCAATCAATTCATATTCTTTACAAGATTGAGTTAGCTATATTTTCTTGGAAAGTGACACCTTTACTCCAACTAATGTGAGCGCATTCTCAATTTGGAATATGTTTGTGTCGAATATTCAATTAGTATATTCTTTTCATACTTTTGAATATTTCAGGTATTGTAATTTTTAACCATAAGTATATCCTTAAGTACACCAAGTACTGTGACTATACTATTCCGGTGATTTTAATCATAGGTATATCTTTAAGTACACTAAGTACTATGACTATACTATTCCGGTGATTGATTACAATTTCAAATTGACTTCTAGTCTTTCTAGAATGATCAGTCCCTTTGAGTGATCAAATTACTAAACGGTTAGTTTCTTTGAGTGGTCCGACTTTCCGAGTCTACCTTTCTAGAGTTCACCTCTCAAGAATCTACCGGAGTCTTAGCTGGAGGGCTATCAATGGCATTGAACTTCCGAAGAACGTTTTTCTAGGTAATTGGATTGTGAAGGAACTAATCCTTCAGATGTTCTAAAGATCTTTATCTCTAATATAACATCGGCTAATCCCATATTTTTCATGTCAAAGTTCCTTTTTAACATGCCTTTGGTATTCATGATTAATTCATGACTACTTCCCATTATTAACATGTCGTCTACATAAAGACAAACAATAACGAATGATTCAGATGTTCTTTAATGTAGACACATTTGTCACATTAATTAATCTAGAATCCATTCGATAACATAGTTCTATCGAACTTCTCATGCCACTGTTTAGATGCATGTTTTAGTCCATATAACGACTTTACAAGTTAATACACCTTTTGTACTTTACTAAGAACCACGAACCCTTCTACTAGCTCCTTATTTAGGAAGGTTGTTTTCACATCCATTTGGTGTATCTCAAGATTATGCACTGTTGCAATAGTTATGAGAACACGTATAGATGTGATCCTTGAGCGTTTAAGGACTATCTTTCGAGAATCTATCTCTTCAGATTCTATGCCTTTAGGGACTATCTTTCGAGATCCTTTTATCAAGAAAAAATCCGTCTCATTAGAGTTTATTTCATAAGATTATTTTTTTCTATAAAACTGTATCTTCTGAAATTGTAACTCTTTAGGCTAGACCTCTTGAAAATCCTTCCTATTGATTTCAAGAGTCCAATATTTAATAGTTTCATCCTTGGCACTTCTAGTTTTGCAACCCAATGGTTCGCATAGGAAGATCAACCATCTTCCAAAATAGAATAGGATGAACTATTAACTGTTACCATAGCCAAATACCCCCACATTTGAGGTATTTATAAAACGGCTTATGAATAATTCATAATTCGTCATCATTGAATATTTCCTTTCTAAGGATCCATTTGTAACCCAATGGTTAGCATTATGGAGGAAGATCAAATAACTTCCAAATATATGATGATCTATTCTTTTAACTGTTAACAGTTTAACAGGTTTACATTAATACTAGAAGTTCATATCTATAGAACTTATGTATTTAGCTTGTACCCCCACACTTGAGGTGTACCTCCACATATCAAATATTTTATGAATATCCTAATTCATATTTAATATTTTCCTTTATGTGGAGTCATTTAATTGTAATAACCATGTTATCTACAATGTATTTCATCTCCTTGAGATGAACCGACGACATAGTCATAACTATGTTTAAGTGAGGTCTCTTCAACCATTTTCCTTGTAAGGAAACTTGTTTTCGAAGAATACCACATTTTCATTTCAAATTTGTTCTTCACAAATCTATATGCACTACTGTTAGTTTGCATGTCCAATGGAAACGTAATCCATGGTTTTGGGTCCTATCTTAACCTCTTTAGGTTTAGATATTTCTACCTTTGCTAGGTATACCCACGTTTTGTCGAGTAAGACGGAACTTTTCAACATCTCTTTATAAGTTCTATTCTTCCTCTCTAATGATTCAATTGATTTGGGTGTGTAAGAAGCATTCGTTTGATAAATAAGTGCCAGCGTCCCAACAATTATTTTTCCAAACGGTACTACATACTAACCACCTCTATCACTACGGAATTCTTAATTGATAATTAAGATGAATCACAAACCTTATTGTTTACTTAAAACTTTAAGGTTTTACTTTTACTTTTCCAAAAGATGAACTTTGCATAAATGCAATCGTAAATAGAAGTAATGAACGATCTATTTACTATCTCTGGTTTGAACTGATTTCTACAAAAGAAATCACAATTGATATGCGAATCAAACTTCATCTTAGGTAGTAATTTTAAATTAACTCGTCGACTTAGTGAATTTAAATTTACACGACCTAATTGAACACGTCATAACAATTGGAACACTTCAAACCAAGTAAATAAAATTTGAAATTTTATTCTTCGCACTTAGGCGAATAAAACATTTAAAATTCAAGTTAAGGAGTCCTTCAACAAGGTACCCTTTACTAACACAATAACCACATTTGGTCAGTTCAAAACTTATCCCGATAGACTAAGTTGCTCGAAATTCAATGGAACATTTCTATCTTCATTCACATTGGCTTGAAGAGGGTTTCCACCTTGGTTGTTGATTCTAGGATGTCGACATTCCCTAGCCATATGCCCGGGTTTGCCGCAATTAAAACAACTACCTCTAACCTTCTTGGCGGTCCTCTTCACTTTTCCGGTGTTCTTTCTCTTGTTTTCGGTACTTCTTTCCACCAAGTTCACTTGCGGTCTTTTAGTCACAATACACATAGTATTGTGCATCTCGAGAAAATCCCAAAGTTCTCTCGCGGTCTTTATGCCATGACACACCTTGTATTGTGCATAATCCAAGCCATTAAGAATATAGTTGCGACACAAGAAATCGCTGTGATTCCATGTATCCAAGTCATTCTTTGCTTTGGATTCATCCTCGTCGGATATCAATGGTGGATATTCCCAAAGAAATCGCACAAATTTTAATGTTGTCAAATAGACCAACATTTTCTGTTGCCACCTCTTAAAGTTCATTCCGGTAAGAATACCCGGTCTTTCCGCATGTACGAACACATGAGACGGAGGGAGAGCATTATGAGGTGCAACCCTTGAGGTTGTACCTAAGTCACATGAAGGAGGTTTCTTACCATGAACCGAGTGATGCGGTATAGGAGCGGGTGCAACATTGTTGAACGTAGCATCACCTTGAGTTGGAGGCGTTACATTCCCTTGACTGGATGCGGTGGTGTCTTTCTCATTTGCCATCTCTTGAAGGTCTTGAAGAAGCGTCAATAACTTCTTACGATTGTTGGACTTTTATGGTAGGCTTCTTTAAGACTTAACAGAAAAACTGACGACAAAAGTAACGGAGATTGAAAACAAATGAAATCAAGTCGAGTCTTGTATTAAATACAATCTCCGTAAGAAGTTATTGCCCCGCACAGGTGCTTACGGTTTCAATGGCAATCTTCTAGTAAGATAAAACGACTTTTAAGTATATGATAGGAGCACTCCAAATCAAATACTCTAACGAACAACACTATGTTTGAAACTTTGGACTTTGAAGGATTTGATGCAACAATATGCCAATGATTTGGTTATGTTTTTCTATCTTACTAGAGGGTAGGAGGGCTCAAATTACTGTATGAATGAATTGAAATTCGGAGGGGGAAGTATATAAGGAGAGTCAAAAGGTTTTGTGTCTTTTCCATTAAAAGGTGCAACTTTTCTCGAACAGCTGTGAAGGGCACGACTCGTGCCCTTTGGCACGAGTCGTGCTCACGACTCGTTCTTCAAGCTTCCACTCGTTCTGATCAGTTTTGAGCCAAGGTCCATTAAGGTCCATTCGTGCTCACGACTCGTGCCCAGAGTCCCCACTCGTTCTGATCAACAGAGTGCACAATTTCATCACCTAAAAACACAGTTTAACTCCAATTAAATCCAAATGATTTAATTGACCTTTTAACCAACTCTCGTTAAGTTACAAAAGACCTTTGTCATTAATTCTCATTCACCCTAAATGGTTTTGAGACATTAAATGAGTTTAATAATCTACAACAAATGTAGAATACATTTTGTAACTAGTTTCGTTAACAAATAACGAACTTCTGTTAGAAAACTAGATCAACGTTAAGTCAAACTTAACTTTCCGTTACCCATTTCCAACACTTGTGTGTGTGTTTCTTCCATTATTGTGCTTGTGGGTGTGTTGATTTCTTGTCTTGATTGCAACGGGGTACCACCAAATTCTCAACAACTGGTATCAGAGCATTGGTTCAGAGGATTCAAAATCTTTTCATTAGTTGATTAATTTTGAATCGCGTTCTTGGGGATTTTGGTGAAGCAATCAGATGAAGAACTCAATTGAGAAATTCAACGGTGTGAATTTCACGTTCTGGAGGACAAGGATTGAAGATTACCTTTATTGTAAGGATCTTCATAAACCCTTGAAGGAGAAGCCCGAAGACATGTCACAAGATGATTGGGAGACGTTGGATCGGAAGGCGTTAGGAGCAGTGAGGAGTGCTCTAACCGACGACGTTGCACGGAACGCTATGGAGGCCAAGACAACGGTGGAGTTGTTACAAACGCTGTCAGACATGTATGAGAAGCCGTCGAATATCAATAAGGTGCATTTGATAAAAAGGTTTGCGAATGCGAAGATGTCAGAGGGGCAGACAGCGGCAAGTCATATCGGCAATTTCAAAGGTATGGTGGACCAATTGAAAAGCGTTGATATTACTTTCTCCGATGAAGTGCTAGCTTGTTTTCTACTAAAATTATTGCCTGATAGTTGGGAGGTTACTGTCACAATGATTAGTACGTCGAAAACAGCATTGGTGTATACGGAGGTTAGAGATCTCATCCTTCAAGAGGAGTTGTGAAGGAAAGAGAAAAGGGGAGAATCTTCCGTAGATGGGGCTGCACTTAGGGTGGAGAGAAATAGGGGAAAGGGAGGACCGAAAAAGGGGAAAAAGGTCAAGTGCTACAATTGTGGCGAATTAGGTCATATCAGTTATGACTGTCCGGGCAAAGGTGGTAGTGCACACGTGGTGGATGATGGTGGGGATGCATTAATCTTAGGAGAGGAGCAGTCGGGTGAAGATTGGGTGTTGGATTCTGGAGCTTCTTGTCATCCTAGTGGGGATGCAGAATCAATGAAGCGGTATAAAACTGGAGATTTTGGGGTTATCTATCTTGGTGATGGTCAACCATTAAAGATCAAAGATAAGGGGGACGTGACGATGAAGACACCTAACGGGGCTGTTTTACAACTACACAACGTGATGCATGTTCCGGATTTGAGGAGAAGAGTGATTTCTGTGGGACAACTTGACAGTGAAGGGTATAGTGTGTCTTTCATTGGTGGGTCTTGGGAAGTCACAAAAGGGGATAAGGTGGTAGCTCATGGGGTTAAGGGAAAGATGTTGTACTCTACCTACAATGTCGACATTCGTTCTGGTGGGAGCAAGAGGCTAGAGAACCGGCCTATTGGTGTAAAAAGGGGAGACATCAAGAAACGATATGTTAGGGGGGAGAAGGATACAAAGTTGATCAACGTGGTGTGGATGTCCAAGTGCCCTAACAGAGAGCGTGTTCAGACCAAAAGCAGACGATGCAAGAAACAAGGTGTGTCCAAGTTTCAAGAGGAAGCATTGCGAGAAAGGTGGGTCTAGAGGGAGAAGGCGAAGTTAGACTTGCGGGGAGAAATCAAGGTAGAAGCTGATTTGGGGAGGCAAGAATCATCTAACACGGAGAGGTTGAAACGTCGCTTGGTTTCAACTCGCCTTAGTACTTGAGGAGAGGTTCGGTAGTGTCAAGCCAATATGGGGGAAATGTGTTCGAAGGTCATTACTCCATGGTGGGAGTTGATGGGTGTTTCTATGTTTGTTAGTTTAGTCTCCGGTGGGAGATTGTTGGGTTTGGAGTCCTAAACTACGAGGAAGAGGAGGAGCCTAAGTCGGAGGAGTTGGTGAGATCAAGGAGGAGAATCTCGGAGGTGCTTCTGTCGAGGAGAGCGGCCGCGCTTAGGTGGAGGGCGACCGCGCTGGAGGTACGTTCGAGGGTGCAAAGTCTCTGTCGATGAGGGCGGCCGCGCTGGGTGTGCTGCGCGACCGCGCTTGTGCCGTGGAGGGAATTTTCTGCAGTTTATTCTGTTTCCTATTTTGATAAGAACTCTTCTTAAATTAGATTTAGGGCTTCCTTGTATTACTATATAAACATAGTTACGAACTAGAACTCATTGTAGCAACATATTAGAAGGTGTCTAATACATATTGGCTTGGCAATTGCCCCCGGACGTAGTTCATGTGTTGAATGAACCGGGTAAACAACTCTTGTGTTCTTGTGTGTGTGTTTCTTCCATTATTGTGCTTGTGGGTGTGTTGATTTCTTGTCTTGATTGCAACGGGGTACCACCAAATTCTCAACATAATAAACTAAGTAATAACCTCTTCAACAACTTGAATTAAATCTGTTGCCTTGATATTAATCAATTTCTCAATCTCACGATCAAACATAACACAGTTCAAAGACTCTGTACCATCATGCAACTCTGCCTCCACACGATACCTTTATTCAAGAGGAAAAAAATTAAAAAATCTCCAAACTAAATGACCTCAAGATTATAGATATTTCAAATTACACAACCTAAACATTACCTAATAAGGGAATACATTTCATATTCCTTACATTCATTGCAATATAACTTGCCATCTTGAGGATAAACCTTCTTCTTACATCTTGTGCAAGAGTTGTACTTCCAACCATTCACTTCTTCAATCTTTGACACACTCCCATACACATATAATGGTTTTTTCTGCATTAATGGAAACGCGTATTATGTATGCAATATATCATGTCTATATATTCAACTGCCAAATCATCAAATTATACACAATATCTTGAAATTGAATCTAACCATAGTTTCACACCATGCCAATACTTCATTCACTTTCCTTATCAACAGCTTGTTCTTGTCATACTCTTCTTTTGTGATATAAGTAGCTTGCATTGGTATATTACCCATCTCAGGATATTTAGATAAGAAAAGAAGTATAGACATATAAATGAAAAAGGAAAATGAATAAGGAAATCCAAGTTGATAATATGAGAATACACACTCATTGATGAAATCAGCAATCTCAGGAATGTCAATGTCGTTATAAAGATAAGTAGCACTACTTGAAGATACTCCAAGACTGCCTGAGAATTAAAACACCAAATATTTACTTTAGACTAAAGAAATGGCAATTGTGGACAGAAATTTTTATTCATGATGGAAATGAAGTGTACAAACCATTGGACTCAATCTTTGCAATAGCTGAAGCTATTAACCACACACGCTGATTGCTTTCTTTAATCATACTGACCATACTAATAACTTCATCTCCCCAAAAAGTTATTCTCAGCTTATCTCCCCTGAGAGAAAACAAAACTTTGTAAAACAAAAATTTAAGTAACTAAGTTAAATAATAACAAAGCAGCAAACAAACCTTGTATTCTGAATATCTATATACTGCATAGCAACCTCTTGGAAATAACTCATTCGATGACCTACTTCCGAAACACCTATGACATAACCAATGATATCTAGAATGGCGAAATTAAAACAGTAAGTGTAAGCCATCTAGAACAGGATTGAATTCTAAATTAGATATTACAACTACTAACCACATAAGTTCCTCTTATCATCGCTTGCTGTCAAAAGCATGTCGTAAGGGATAATTGAAAAAACATGCCTCGAAATCCTAGGCAAATCTTTAACAATCTCCTCAACAAATGTCGACGCATCAAGCAAAATAAGTAGGTCCATTGGAACAACACGAAACATTGGCTTTGCATTACCTATTGTAAAATTCTTAATACTGTATACACTTTCTACTGTGAAGAGGCCTTCAAAATCAGGGACAAACTTGCTTCAGATAACACAATGAATACCTTGACCCTAGCATATAAATAAACAATTAAAATCATTAGGCTCACTTGTTAAGATATGCATATTTATTCAAATGTAATACACAATATATCGTAAATGGCAATTTACCTTTGTATCAATGCCAAGGAAATTCATGCTCATCAAATCACGAAATTTTCTGGTGTTGTAAGTCCTCCATATGCGTGATACACCTAAGATAATACGCTTGTCAGAGCAACCCTTTTGTAGCTGTTCAACCAATAATGTTTGTGGAGCCATGTGCAACTTGGTAGCCTGTGTGGTAAAAAAAATCATAAAAAAGTTGCTTGTTTAAAGTAGATATTGCAGTAAGTTTAAGAATAATATTTGGAGAGGGAAACCTGTGATAAGCAATGGACTGAGATCTAGTCTCCTTGAATGAAATTGCAGGTGAGCACAATGGCTTTAAAGGGAAGTTTATATACCAACTTGGGTATTCAGGAGATATGGACAGCCAAAGGAGAAAGATCTTTGAGTGGCCTGAAATTCAGTTACCATTTCTAACTCATTATCATTGTACAGGTGAATTTGTATAATTTCTTTGTGATAATTATAGCTGTTTATTCTTAGAAATGAGAACTATTACCAAATAATCTCAAGTTTATTATTTACCAGATGAATTCATGTTTATTATGTAGAAGTAACTTCGTATTTTAATAGCTCAGTCTATTAAAGTATATTATTAAGTGTACATTCTTTGTCAAAATTATATTCTATAGATGCATGTAAGTATTGTGTACATTCTTAAAGTGATACTGAGTAAATGAAAGGAACTAAGTTGAGTCTCCTCAGGTACCTAACAGTTACATTACATAAGTACCAGTTATGTACATGATTAAAGTGATATCGAGTAGATGAATGGTATTAAGTTGTGCCTTCTCAAGTAAATAACAGATACAACATACTCCCTCCGTCCCATTAGTATTAGCACAAACACTGTTTGCGCGGGAATTAAGGAATATGATATTTTAATAAAATGTTATGAGTGTAAAAGAATGAGTGGAGAGAGAATGAGTGGAGGGTGTAATAAATTATAATGGTGTTGTGAGTATTAAAATAATGTAGGAGAGAGAATGAGTGGGGTTGGGTGAATATTTTATTAATATAAAGTTTCCTTTTTGGGAGTGTGCGGATATTAGCGGGACGCCCAAAAAGGAAAGTGTGCTAATATTAGCGGGACGGAGGGAGTATAAATATCAGTTAATGTTCAATTACTAAGATTAACCATTCACATACCTTGAGTGATTATAATGTATTATCAATATGGTACTTGAATTTCAAAAGACAGTTCCTAATTTACCTATTAATGACGTGAGTGATTTAGAGATAAGAATTGACCTATTTTTGCTTAAGTGTCACGCCCTAGTGCTATTTCGCGCCCTTTCGTATACTGAAGTAAAGATTTCAGCGCTACAATAAAGTTTAGAGTATTTTCCCGCCACCAAATGCTAGGGCTCCAATTCGTCTAAATTTCGCTCGTTCAAACACTCCATCGATTCCAAATCATTCATCAGTAACTGCAATACACAATAAAGAAACCCTAGATTATCCCTTGAAATTTACAGAAAATGGCCGGCCAATCTGACCCCAATGCCTCTACGTTTTCAGCCGCTGAGGTACCCCTCTTACTCTCGCCATTAGAATTCAGTCGTTCACTGCAAATTTGGCTATCTTTAATTTTTGTGATTACATTTCTCTGTTCTTGAATTTTAATTTGAGCAGCTGGAGTTTCTAGCGGAGGATGAAATGATCGAGATTGTTCCAAACATGAGAATGGACCCTCTCAATTTGATCTGCGTAATATTTCTATCTCCCTCATTGCTTATATTGATGAATTGCAATGTCTATGTAGTAATAGACAATTCATTTCATTTATATTTATGATTATTAATCAATGAATGTTGAAGGATTACAATGATGTATTTTCATGAGTCCATTTGGAAAATGAGAACTACTCTATGGAAAGCATTTACTGAGATAAACATAGTGTTACTGTTGCTACTTAACAGGGTGACTTTGGTCCATTTCGTCCACAAATAGCAACCCAAGTACCCTTATGGTTAGCAGTGGCTTTAAAGAAGAGAGGGAAGTGCACAATTCGGCCTCCTGAGTGGATGTCTGTTGGTGAGCACGCCTTTAAAAAAAGCAACAGTTTTATTTATGTTTGTAGTTTTATATTTACAATCTCAACTTCCCTGATTAGATTTAAACTCAATAATCTCGCCTGTTTGTATGTTATGTTACATAAGTTACTCGGTTTGATGGGGCTTGTAGTTTTTGTCTTTAGGGATAATTATACAAGTCACATTTATAATGGGTGCCCTTGCCAAAGTTTTAATCCATCTTCTTTTGGTTTTATTATCTGAATTGTTGTATCTAGTATTAAGGCTGTTCAGTGTTGGATTTATTTAGTTAACATGCAACATACTAGTTATTTCCTGAAGATACTTCTATAATTATTTTAATAACTTTTACTTATATCATTCAAACATTGGTTTTGTCATCCAATGAATAGTTGTTATATATGAAGGGCTGTAATGCAGATGCAGTGGCCATGATGATAAGTGTTCATGGTGTTCTTCAATAGAATGAACAGCAAATCTAGAATTAATTTTGAAGTAGCCGCTTCGAAAAAGATGGCTAATATAGGTCGGTTTCAATCAACATCAACCACCCTAGGACGGCCCCACAAGAGTAGCCTTGCTGCCTTAGCATTTCTTTTCATGTTTACTGAAACACAATTGGAGCTAAAATTGAGGCAATTTTTTTTTCTCACATTCAAAACTGGATTACAATATTGATTTGTTCTGGTTATCCTTTGTGTCTAGTCCAATTCTAATAGGTTTGCTGAATCAAATGACTACTATTCATCCCCAACGCTCATTCATTAGCATCGTTGTTCCCATATTTGCATACCTTCGAAAATACGTTATTGTAACAGCAGGATTTGAAACACTGTTGAAATGACGAGTGATGGTTTGAGTAATAAAGTATTATTGTATTTTCATGCATTTGTTTATCAGATGTCGCGGAGATAGTTCTCCGGGGAAATCCCTTGAGAAGGAAGGGGAAGGGGAGGGATGTTTGCTAGTTGCGCTCATGCGCACTGTTCTCATTTAGTCTTATGATCAATCATCTCGTTCAACCACAATCTTCTTTGACAATAATCTTCTTCAGTCAGTCACCCTCTCCCTTGTATTTGTATGCTAATTTCATGTAAATTACATAATTTGCAACTCAACAATCAGTTTCTCATGTGATTGTAAAATTTGAGTTTCTGTATAATATTGTATCCTATGGTTTGAACTATTTTCTTCTGATTTTTTCTGACATTATTCTTAAATGATTACCTTCTCAAAGAAAAACTGGGCAATAAAATCCTTTGACTTGTGAACCAAAACTAATAGTTTAAATCTTAATTTCTTTGCCTATTTTGACATATTTAGGGCAATGCATGTGGGAAGCTTCATTGATGTCACAACTGGTTTACATATTTTCTGTTTATGCTTATTTTCCATCAAGAGTAGGAATATAAACACGTTAACTAGTGTTGTTCCTCCCAAGTCCTGTTGATATTTCTTCCTAACAATTAGTTCTGTTGTTGATGTCTGCTTTGTCATCTAGAAAAGTTAACACAGGTTTTGGAGGGAGAGCGTGACAATATAAGTGAATTTCAAACTCTACCATATCATTATGTAGAAATATCAAGGCTTCTATTTGATCAGTGAGTAGTTTGCACACTTACTTTTCTGCTTTATTGTTTAAGAATACTGTTGATTAACTTTAGTGAATGCAGCGCCCGTGAGGACATTCCCGATGTATATATGGTGAGTCTAATAGATCTGCTTCTAACTTATGTTCCTTTATGCAGTGATAATTAAAATTAATCTTCACATAAATATTTGTGATAGGTGAGATCTCTTATTGAGGACATTAAAGATGTAAGGTTTCACAAAATTAGCACTGGCTTGGAAAAACTCAACGGGCGAACTCTTGCAGTGAAGGTAAATTTTATACCGCTTCACCAGTTTGTCAGTATTCACGGTCATAATGAGGTATCTTTCATTAGTCTGCATAGTGTTTTGCCACTAAACAGGGTGGCACCAGCATATCGGCGTGTTGACCAGAATGGACTTCTTCTTCGTTTGTCAATTTAGAGTAGTTCCACCTTGCCCTTTTGCAATCTGAGAAATGGGAAGCAAACAAGTGGAACTGTGGAAGGATTGGTCCAACCTATTTGTTGGCAAACCACAATGATTTGGTGAACATTCCTCTTAAAAATATACATCATGTAGATATCCTTATGGACAGAAGATGCTCGTCACCTTGGACTTGGAGTCTCTATGTGGTGTCTCTTATATAACCAGGAATAGTAAAACATAAATGTTCAACGTATGAAGACTAGCATCTTCTAAACATATTCTATAGATCAATAATCTGTTGAAAATCTTATACATGTGAGATCTAGTAATCAATATTATTGACAACTGAACAACTGCCTGGGTATCACAAAAACATGCTAGACAACAATTTTTAATGAAAACCTTTAAAAGGAAAGGATATTATAGAAGTTGTATAGATTCAAAGTGCAATACCTTACCGTGTACAGTGTCCAAGTGTTTAACTTTATGGTAACTACTGTGCAAGGACTTCGTATCTGTCACCGCACTCATTTCGTTTTAAAGATTTAAAGCTAATTAATGTTATTTTAGTTAAATATATGTTAGAAATTTATTTTGTTGAATGTCAAGGAGGAGCATGCATGGCTTTAGATTTTGGGTCCTTTATTGAGAGTGGTTCGCATTAGTCAAAGACAAAGTGAGAGTACTTGGGGACTCTTTTAGATGAAGTGCAATCAAAGCCGCATGTAATATATAGAGATTTCTTTATCATCAAATCAAGGACCCTAATATTCCTGCCCAATTCACTCTTGAGCTTGACATCTTTCCCTCATCTGCATCTTTACTCACCAAATCATCTCCACTCCTATCTGTTTTAGCAGCCCAATTGCCATCTTATTCGTCATTGCAGGCAGCTAAAATCAGGGTTGTCTCTAGGAGTGATTTGGGGCCAATGCAATCGGAGTGCATAGCAGTCTACTGCATTGGATGGCCAAGATCCCATCTCCACTCAATGGACGCCCCACTTTTGGGTCTCCCCAGGATTTCCTTGTGATGGTTAGTGTTAAAACCTGTCACGTTTTTCCTTTTTTTCATTTGTCAGAAGCCACATTTCTAACAGTGCGACAATCTTCTTGGGTAGGAGGGAGTAATTATTTTTCCTCTGTGTTGTCTGTTTTGGGGGTAATCTTGATCAAGTGTTACATGTTAATTGTGTTGTGCCCCTACCTTACAACAAGAGGTATCAGAGCCACACATATTTAGGTAGATACGCTCAAGCTTGATATGTCTGTTTCATTGAAAAGCCTGCCAGTACTTCAGTTGGATAATTCCACGTGCCAACACCAAATGAAGAGTGAAGATCCAATTCTAACACAGGCCAAACTAAGTTAGATGAACCCCGCCACCTTGTTGATCTTTCATAGGTTGTTTATCCTATTATCTTATTGTTGAGTTTCCGCTGCGTTAGGTGACTCGTTATTCTACTGGAAGCCCCTCGTTGCATAATCCTGGCTGCTGTTATCAGTGTGTTATTGAGGGAGGGAAGGGGATGTTGCAAAGAATAAGTGGGCAATGGACCCATTGCCTATATGGTTAATTTTTGTAAACCCAGACTCACCTGTCACATTTTGGATTAAGTAGGAAGAGAAATTGGTATACATCAAAGCTTTCAGTTTGGTGATGTTTTAATTGTCTTGTTGTCAATACTTCAAAAACAAAAAGAAAAAAAACCATGGATATGTAAGTTTTAAGTACTTATTATGACATCAATCGGTGCCTTGGTCACTAAATGCTATTGCATTACATGTATTATCATTAAAAGGTTGTGCATCTCATATCATAGCAGATTATTCTCCAGGCTAGTTTTCTTGTGCCACTACTTTGACTAATTTGGCAGTTCTATTCCACCTGACTTCACCAAGGAACAGGAGAGGAAATTAGGATGTATTTACCTTTTCATAAAGTCCTTTATCTCTTGAATTTATTATTGCAGCTAAATTTATCAGCAATGGAAGTGAATGTTATACGCCCATTTGTTATGGGAAGTCTACAAACTTTTTATAAGCTCGATGATCCAGAGATGATTCCAGAATCAGACAGAAAAGAAAATAGACGGCCCCAAGCAGCTAATCGTGGACCAAGAGTACGTTTTATCCAACTCATATTTTGATTATCTTGAGAATAATGAACTTTAATTATACATAATGGAGCATAATGGCTCCTTCATGCACTTCCTCCTTCCCAAAATGTTTGACCAAAAATTTCAAATTTGCTTTTGATCAAAAGCAAATTTGAAAATTATTTGGTCATTCATTTTGGGACAGAGGTAGTATTTCTTAAGAAAAATAAACATTCCCTCATTATGCGAGTTATGCATAATTGTCCAAAAACTGAAGTTACACTAGATCACTTTTCTTGACATGGGAAATATTTCTTACTCGCGTGTTTACCATGTTCACAATATTGTCTTCCAGCGAGATCTAAGACGATAGAAGGATTGCATCTTTCGATTGGAATTGTCCTCTTCAATAACTTTCGTAAGAATCAAAATCTTGGAGATTTCACTCAACATGCTACTTAGGAAGGTACCGCTTGTAACTGTTGTAACTTGACATTATATTTATTTCAAATCTACTGAACCCTCACAGTGTGTTCTTATACTTATAATCCGAGTTTGTGTGGAAATATTCTGATACAAATAAATGAATGGTTAGGAACTTCAAATATTTCAGAGTTTGATTATTAAGAAAATAAAGACAGTTCCAAAAGAGACAAGTGGGTGAAAACTGACAGAATACCCTACTCTAAAAAGCAAGAATCAAAATCCCTACAGGGAATGAAATCATGAATCCATCCTCTAAAGCCAAATCTCCTTAAAAAAGATCATCAATTATTTTAGTGGAAGATCGTAAACTTTCTTTGCTGATAAAGTTAAACTAGAACAGAACCATGATCGTGCTTTAGGTTGTGGGTCCTATTCTGCCAGTAAGATGATTAGTTATTAGTTTTGTACTATTTCTCTTTTCGTTCATTCACACCTTCATTAAGTGAAAGTCATTAGTCCTTTTGCCCAACGTCTATTAACAGGTTCCTTTGGCCAATGATAAATCTTTGAGGAAAACATTAGGCTCCTTGTTTTGCTTTTAGATATTGCTTGTATTAGTCAGGTTCTATTTGGGTGTTTTATCATCTGAACTAGTGGTACAGCCATGATAGTCAGGTTTATTAGGTATTTCACCTTGTCTATTTTCAAGCTTTATATTGGCCATTAGTTTAGGTCATAAAATTGCAGGCCACATGTAGTACCTAGTTTAAGATTGGAGAGTTTTAGGCACCTTGTTTTTCTCTTAGATATATACTCCCTACTCAATGTTCTTGCTTCTTATTTTCTTTTTGGGCGTCCCAATGTTCTTACTACTACCCTAAAATGTCAATGGGACCCACTTGCCACTCACAACAAAAATCTCCCTCCTACTTTACTTTTCATACTCACAATACTTACTTTTTCCTTAATCCTGTGCATTCAGTTTTAGTAGCAAGGACATTGAGACGAGGTAGTATCGGAACTCTCTGTACATACAGATGTGTGTTTCTAATTGGATTAGGTGCCATTTAGACGTCTCATTCGGCCTTCAAGAAAGTAAATAAATCTAAAAACTGAGCTTTACCGGAAAAGAAGAGGGATCGTTTCTAGCATCTTGTAGGCTGTTTTATCTCAATAGTATGTGCCATATGTCTAGCCTTTGCACCAGAATCTGAACAAGGGGAATCAATATAATGGTGTACAGATAACGATTTAAGGAATATGATTTTTAAATATTTTATTGGATATTCTTAAATGGGACAGGGAGGAAAGCAGAATAACATGCAGTGTGTCCCCCCTCATGGATGGTGGGCCCCATGTCCAATTATTGGCTCTGGTGTACTACTAGTTTTGGGTTTTGTAGCTTATTTAAAAATTGTTGGAGTTGGATACATGTGGAGAGAATGGTGTTGTTTATGAAAGGGTCAACCAGCAGAGCAGCCCATGTGTGGGAGACGTTAGGAATTAGGGAAGAGAACATGATAAACGTTTAGTAATTTGATCGCCCCCGAGATTCAATTACAGTGGGTCAATTACATCGTCAAAACACTTTGGTAAAGAATGCACCAATTTATGGACTATTGTCAACTGTGCAAGTATATAAATTGTTTTTTTTAGCTAATAAAATTGTTGACATTAAACCGTATACTCGAGCCCAAAAACCCAGTATGTTATATACATTGATCCACTAAACACAAATATTTTGAATTAATAATTGTTTGGTTATTCATGCCATTTTAAGCGAGATAAACTGAGTACATTTAAATCAAATCCATAAAAATATTGCCTACAGTTTATGCAATAATGAAGTTTTAAAGTTGACTAATGTTTATGTGATCTATATAATTTTTAATTAATTAGGGAGTAGCCACAGCATCCTTAACTGATTAAAATTTATATATGTGGATATATGATCACAATTTGGAATAAACATTTGATTGTAATATTAGGAATATAATATAATATATATTATATTCAAGTATATATTGTTAATATAGACTAGGAAACTAAATCTTTGTATTAGATTAGGAAACTAAATCTTTGTATTAGATTAGAAACCTTTTCTTTCTAGGAATTAGAAACCTTCTCCTTCTAGGAGTCTACCTCCTCATTGTAACCTATAAATATGTATCTCTAGCATCATAATCAATTGAGTCATTCAATTCAATTCTTCTCTTCCATGTTTGATTGACTTCGTCTCTCTCTCTCTCTTTATTCTAATATGGTATCAGAGCATTAAGATCCATAGAAGAACTTCTCCGCGATTCCCTAGTGGCAAAATCCTAAGCCGCCCCACACCCTCACCACCTTGCTTCCGCCACAAACACCAAAACCCCACCGTCCTTCAACCTTGGCAAAAACCCTACTGCCATCACCACCCTTATTTCCGCCATCAATCAACAAAAACACCACCCTCCTTCTTCCCTAAACTACTCAGCAAAACCCTCCTTATTCAAACATTCTTCTTCAATTTTTCTCTTATCTCAATTTAACGTTGAGTATTATTTCTCCCCCTCATAATTCCTTTTTTTTTTTTTTATCTCAATTTAACGTTGAGTATTATTTCTCCCCCTCATAATTCCTTTTTTTATCTCAATTTAACGTTGAGTATTATTTCTCTCCCTCATAATTCCTTTTTTTATCTCAATTTAACGTTGAGTATTATTTCTCCCCCTCATAATTTTTTTTATCTCAATTTAACGTTGAGTATTATTTCTCCCCCTCATAATTTTTTTTATCTCAATTTAACGTTGAGTATTATTTCTCCTCTTCGTAAGCCCGAATTTTTCTCGGCCATCATACGTAAGCCCGAACCTTTTTCGGCCATCATACGTAAGCCCGAACCTTTTTCGGCCACCATACGTAAGCCCGAACCTTTTTCGGCCGTCAAATGTAAGCCCGAATCTTTTCTCGGCCATCATACGTAAGCTCGAACCTTTTCTCGGCCGTCATACGCCTATCACCACAACCCCATCATCTCCGAAATGGTCATGCACCAACCTATCACCACCTCGGACGCGAGGAACGACACCACATCCGACACCACACATGTCCGAGAATACATCTTCAACTCATCATCAAACCCGGTTCATCTCATCACTCTCCAAGATTGGACTTATCCAAAGAACGTCCATCTTGCGGGGGCATATTAGGAATATAATATAATATACTCCCTCCGTCCCATTACAAATCACAAACTTTCCTTTTTGGTCGTCCCATTACAAACCACAAACTTCCTAAAATGGAAAGGAATCTTTACTATTCCCTCCACTCATTCTCTCTCCTACATTATTTTAATACTCACAACACCATTATAATTCACTATTCCCTCCACTATAATTCACTTTTCCTTAATTCCCGTGTCTACAGTAAATTTCCCATTACTAATGGGACGGAGGGAGTATATTATATTCAAGTATATATTGTTAATATAGACTAGGAAACTAAATCTTTGTATTAGATTAGGAAACTAAATTTTTGTATTAGATTAGAAACCTTTTCTTTCTAGGAATTAGAAACCTTCTCCTTCTAGGAGACTACCTCCTCATTGTAACCTATAAATATGTATCTCTAGCATCATAATCAATTGAGTCATTCAATTCAATTCTTCTCTTCTATGTTTGATTGACTTCGTCTCTCTCTCCCTTTATTCTAATATGTAATTAATCATACTTTATGTAATAGATTTTATCCCATAGGAATTTTTATTATATTATGTATGATTAATTAGGATAAAATATTAAACTATATTTTCTAATTTACCCACAGGGATTAGAAAAAGGAACATAGTTTTGATGGTTTTATCATAAAGTTAAATGAATCTAATTGAATTAGAACTTTAGCCCACAGGCAAGTTTTATGTCACTAGGTTCATGTTTTGCATGTTTTTACATTGGTAGATCATGCTATATTTTACTAGCCTCAATATTAATAATATGAGCATTTACAATTAATTTGCAGCAATTCAATCATTGATTACCACGATATGAGATGTGATGTTCCCGAGCTTAAAGGGGACAACTACAAAGTGTGGAAGGAGAGAGTTCTCCTTCATTTAGGATGGTTGGATCTTGACTATGCCATAAGGAAGAATGAACCCCTCCAATTACTGAAACTAGCCTTGGGATGCTTTGTTGATCTTTATGAAAAATGGGACCGATCTAATCGTCTACTGTGTGAGTTTCATAAAGACTAAGATCTCGGTGGCATAAGGGGTTCAGTCGAGCATATCAAGAAGGTTCGGGAATTACTAAAGGCTGTTGATGATCGGTTGCCACTTGAGATAAGGCAATGGCAAGTACCACGATCATGGAGTTTACATCCCTAAGGCTCAATAGCATTAAGGGTGTGCGTGATCATATCATGCGCATGAGGGATATAGCGGCTCGGCTAAAAGCATTAGAGGTTGAGATATCGGAAGTCTTCTTGGTTCATTATATCCTTTCCACCTTACCTCACCAGTATGGCCCATTCAAGATATCCTACAACACACATAAGGATAAATGGACAATCAATGAATTGATGACCATGTGTGTTCGGGGAAGAGAGAGGCGTTTGCTTATGGAGGTTAAGGAAAAGGAGAGTGTGAATTTCACTACGGTTGGAAAGAACAAGAAGAATGATCAAGCCAAAGACAAGGGAAAGGGAAAAATCCCTTCCAACAAGGACATTAAGAAAGATCCCGTGTGCTTCTTTTTGCAAAAGAAGGGCCACATTAAGAAATAGTGTCCTAAGTTCAAGAATTGGCTTGTTAAGAAAAGTACTCAACTTTCTTTTGTTTGTTATGAATCCGATATGATTGTTGTAAATTATAATACATGGTGTATTGATTTTGGCTCTACAATTCATATTACCAGTTCATTGCGGGGATTAAAAAACTGCGGAAACCGATGGGAAATGAATGCGGCGTCTATTCACGAAATCAGACGCCTTCATGTGTAGAAGACGTCGGAATGTGCAATTTAATTTTAAGTAGTGGTTTTCATTTAAGTTTGAAAAAGACTTTTTATATTCCCATTATTTTAGGAATTTAATTTCCGTTTCTAGACTTGTATCAGATGGTTATTCCTTTAACTTTTCAGAAAGTGGTTTTGATTTAATTTTCAAATCTAATGTTATTGGAAATGGTATTTTGTCTAATGGTCTTTTTAACTTAAATTTGAGAAATGATGATGACCACTCATCTATGCACGTTCATATTGGTACCAAAAGATGTGTTATGAATGACGATTCTTCTATGTTGTGGCACCGGAGATTGGGACATATCTCCATTAATAGAATTAAAAAGTTGGTAAACGATGGAGTACTTAGTACTTTAGACTTTACAAACTTTGAGACGTGTATAGCCTGCATTAAGGGTAAGCAGACTGACATGTCAAATAAGCCAAAAAAGGGTGTCAGAAGAAGCTCAGATTTATTGAAAATCATACATACAAATATTTGTAGTCCAGACATGGATGCATATTGCGAAAAGTACTTTGTCTCATTCATAGATGATTACTCGCGATACATGTATCTCTACCTGCTTAACAATAAGAATGAAGCACTTGATGCTTTTAAGGTATTTAAAGCAGAAGTAGAGAAACAATGCGGCAAGCAAATTAAGATCGTGAGATCAGATAGAGGTGGAGAGTACTATGGTAGATATACTGAAAATGGACAAGCACCTGGTCCATTTGCGAGATTTCTTCGAGAGAATGGTATAGTTCCAGAATATACCATGCCAGGTACTCCACAACAAAATGGAGTAGCTGAAAGAAGAAATCGAACATTATTGGACATGGTGCGCAGCATGATTGAAAGCTCCAAACTTCCTCGATCCTTGTGGAGCGAAGCACTTAAGACGGCTACGTACATATTAAACCGAGTTCCAACGAGGCCGTTCCAAAAACGCCTTTTAAGATATTCAAAGGTTGGAAACCCAGTTTGCAACATGTACGTGTTTGGGGATGTCCGTCCGAAGTGAGAATATATAATCCACAAGAAAAGAAGTTGGACCCAAGGACCATAAGCGGATATTTTGTTGGATATGCCGAAAGGTATAAGGGATATAGATTTTATTGTCCATCTCACAGTACTAGGTTTGTGGAATCAAGAAATGCAAAATTTCTTGAGAATGACTTGATCAGTGGGAGCGATCGATCCTTGGACATTGATCAAAGGAAAGATCATTCGATGCTCAGCGTACCACTTCAAGTTATGAACCGGTCATTATTGTTAACAACACTCCTCAAGAACAAACACGTGTTGAAGAACCAGTTCAAGAAGCACCACAAGCTGATCCTAATCCAATAGTAGATGAAGTTCAACAAATACATGAAAATGTTGAACCTGCTGAACAACATGATCCTGCTCCTCAGGATAATGTTGATCCAGCTTTAAGAAGATCTATGAGGGCAAGGAGGTCAGCAATTCCTAGTGACTATGTCGTGTATCTACAAGAGTGTGACTACAATATTGGAGCCGAAAATGATCCTGAAACGTTTTCACAAGCCATAAGTTCTAACGATTCAAGCTTATGGTACAATGCCATGAAAGATGAGATGGATTCTATGGCAACTAACAAAGTCTGGGATCTCGTCGAGTTGCCAAATGGTGTAAAAGCCATTGGATGTAAATGAGTCTTCAAAACAAAGAAAGACTCACAAGGCAACATCGAGAGACATAAGGCAAGACTTGTTGCCAAAGGATTCTCACAAAGAGAAGGAATCGATTAAACGGAAACCTTTTCCCCTGTATCTAAGAAAGATTCCCTTCGAGTAATTATGACATTGGTAGCCCATTTTGATTTAGAGCTACAACAAATGGACGTGAAAACGGCATTCCTTAATGGTGATCTAGAGGAAGAGGTTTATATGAAACAACCAGAAGGATTCTCCTCTAGTGGTGGTGAACATTTGGTGTGTAAGCTTAATAAATCTATATATGGACTGAAACAAGCTTCCCGCCAATGGTATAGAAAATTCCATAACGTCATTACTTCATTTGGATTTGAAGAGAACGTTATGGATCAATGCGTATACCTCAAGGTTAGTGGGAGCAAGATTTGTTTCCTTGTGTTATATGTGGATGATATTTTGCTTGCAACCAATGATAAAGCATTGCTATATGATGTGAAACAATTTCTCTCGAAATTTTTTGATATGAAGGATATGGGAGAGGCATCTTATGTCATTGGCATTAAGATCCATAGAGACAGATCTCGAGGCATATTGGGTTTGTCGCAAGAGACCTATATCAACAAAGTTTTAGAGAGATTTCGGATGAAGGATTGCTCACCTAGTGTAGCACCCATTGTGAAGGGTGACACGTTTAGCCTGGACCAGTGCCCCAAGAATGAGCTCGAAAAGCAACAAATGAAAGACATTCCATATGCTTCAGCCGTTGGAAGCCTTATGTATGCTCAGGTTTGTACCAGACCTGACATTGCATTTGTTGTTGGGATGCTTGGGAGATATCAGAGTAACCCAGGAATTGACCTTTGGAGAGGCTGCAAAGAAGGTCATGAGATACCTTCAAGGAACGAAGGGTTACATGCTCATGTATAGACGGACCAGATAATTTGGAGGTGATTGGCTACTACGATTCGATTTATTTGGGCTGTATTGACTCGCGCAAATCAACATCCGCGTATGTTTTCATGTTAGCCAGTGGAGCTATATCTTGGAGAAGCGTGAAGCAGTCCTTGACTGCTACTTCCACTATGGAGGCCGAGTTCGTGTCGTGCTTTGAGGCTACCTCACACGGTGTGTGGTTGAAGAGTTTCATGTCCGGGCTTAGAATCATTGATTCAGTTTCTAGGCCATTGAAATTGTATTGTGACAACTCAACTGCTGTTTTTATGGCTAAGAACAACAAAAGTGGTAGTCGAAGTAAGCATATCGACATTAAGTACTTAGCCATTAGAGAACGTGTTAAGGAAAATAAGGTGGTCATTGAGCACGTTAGCACTGAGTTGATGATTGCAGATCCTTTGACTAAAGGCATGCCACCAAAGAGTTTCAAGGATCATGTAGTTAGAATGGGACTTGGTTCCATTATGTAAATCTTCATTGTACGTACGTTTGTTATTTTGATGAAATTCTTACTTCAGTTGTTGTTTCTCATTCAGTTGTGCACATTCATTTCGAGAAAATATCATTAAGCTTGGACCTTGAATAAACATAGGGTTTATTCACTATGTTATTTGGGTTAGTTTTAGAGGTACTAAATGTATTGTGATACATGGAAGATAATACTCACTATTAGAGGACTTATCGCCATGATTCATGCATTTTTGTTTCTCTTTGAGATGGATGGTGGATATTGTGGACCAAGTGGGAGAATGTAAGTTTCACCCGTTTGTGATCCACTTCTTAGGTGAGCATAACTGCCGGAAATCGCTCATAACCGTCCACTACTCTAACCCACTTCATGGGAAAACCACCCACTACTCTTTGATGGAAAGAGTATAAATTCAGTTCTAGAGGTCCCTAATCCCACTTAATCTATTCAGAAATAACACACCATCACAGAGAGAGAGAGTAAGGGATTAGAAGAACCATTCTAGTTCTTCATTTTCGTCATACTCCGATTCCGATTCCGGTGCAATGGCTGGAGGTACGTCGATCTAATCTTCCGCTGCAAATTACATTATGTGTTCATTAGGATTTCGAACATGCTAGTGTAATTAAATCTTACATTATATACATTGATCCACCAAGCACAAATATTTTGAATTAACTTGGCTTTCCACAGGCCTATCTAAATATAATGGATGATTTTGATCAGACTGATTTTGATCACGTGCAACCAGCCCAATTCCACATGATACAAAAATTTTAAGGGCCCCAAAATTTCATAGTTTAGTATATATATATATATCCAACGCTGAAATTATTACGAAGAGGTGTCGGTGTTCCGTCGGATAATGTGTTTGTTCACAATTGTCCGAGTTCGAATTCCAGACGGAGCATTGCATTATATTTACTCTCCTATTCCAGCTTTCTTCTCATTATCATATTTGTGATTCTTTTCTCATGCTTGGGCTTCCTCTCGTTTTCATTTTTGGATTCCCCTCCCATTTCATTTTTTCAAGTTTAAGTAGAAAGTTTGGTTTTTCTTATAATATAATTTAATGAAATATTTGTTTATTAATTCAATATTATTGCAATCATTCTGATGCTGCAGGAAATGTGCTTATCAATCTTCCTCCACGTGGTAGGACTGATCACCTGGCTTCTTGACCTGAAAACAGAACCCACGACTAGCCGGATGTGTCTCCGGCGAAGACGCTCGGGCGTGAGAGTAAGATAACAGTTGTATGAAGCTCAAAATATATTGAATAATGAACTCAGAATACAAAATGGCAGTTACCTTTCACCGTTTGGTAGTGATGAAGTATTTATAGGCAAGAGTGATGTATTTTTGGGGAGGCGACATGTCCTCCGAGATTATAGCGGCAGTTACTTGGACGTGGGAACATGTTTATAACGGTCCCTGATTTGTAGGGATGTGGTTATGAGGATTGTTCAACCAAATAAGGCGGAGTGTTAAGTCGTCACTTGTTAATTTAGGTCGAGGTCGCCACTCGTGGAATGGTCGACATCTGTCGGGTAGAGCATGTGGTTCGTACCCGAATTGTAATATGGATCATGAGGTCGGACTAAGTTGGGTCGGGACCTAGTAGATCGGACCAGTGGGCTTAGTCGGCGACGCTTGAGATGGGCTTTGGGCCTTGCTCGGCTGGGCCGGCCCTATTGAGAATGTGATAATCAAAGTTGGATGTAATTGGGCTTTACTTGCTTGGCCCAACTCGGCACTTTTGGTATGTTCGGTGGCCTGACTTTCGAGTTGACTTCGTCGACTTGGAAGTTAAGAAAAACTTTGATGAGAATTACTTTACTCGCAGGTCGTTGTTCGTTACGAGGCTTAGTCGACTTTAGATGACGTGGCAACATCACAGTCGTTGCAATGAACGGTTGGAGATGAAGGAGCGCCGATTTTCGTAATGATGACTATTCGACGTTTGGAACTCCTTCTCGAAAACCGCTTGACTTTTAATTTTGGAAAATTAATCTCGATTTTCCTTTCCCTTTCCAAATTTAGGAAAATAGAAATACTCAGTCTTCCTCTCCAATTCGAATTCTTACCGTTTTCAAACTCCTCTTCTCCGGCGACAATCACGAAATTGCAGTAGAACTTAAACTCAGTTCTCGGCTTCAGCAACGAACTCCCTTTCTTCAATCAATTAAGGTATTTCCCTTGTATTTTTGTTTTAGGGCTTTAATTTACGCTTTGTGTTCAATTCCGCCATGGCTAGGACCTTTAGTAGTGAACCGGGAGCTTGGTATGGCTCTTTGTCTTGTGCTTAGCAAGTAGGGCATGTAAGAATGTGAACGGTGAGTGGAGAGTGATGTCCTTGGATGAGTGTGCCTCCATTTTGACTAATTGGGGGCTGAATTACACTGAGATAGGGCTGCCCATTGTAGGAGAAATTGAAAATGTGGTGATTGACGACTCAACTGTTGTCGCTTTTCATTTATTCCATGAACTGCTTGACCATATTACCTTGTTTTATGTTAGGGACGTCCAAAAGCCCTCCTTTCTTAGAAATAGGATAGGTTTTCCAGGGGAGTCTCAGTCGTCCTTAGGTAGGTCGACTGAACTTGATCATAGGACTGACTCCCCTGCTTCCTCTTTTGCTTGTACAGATATGGCGACTCAAGAAGGAAATGCTGCCTCAACTTCTTCAGGTCCTCGAATCGTCAACGCCTTTGGGTCCAACGTGGTGCCAGGCAAGAATGAGAGGGGCTATGTTCCCCAAAGGGCCATTACGAGGCAACAAGAACTCCGCCCTCTAGGTATAGCATGATTTGGGATTTACGTGGGGTGAGTAAGGAGGATTACGGGGTTACTATTTACACTCGAAGGAATTCTTGAAGCAATTCAGGTCGTCCTTTACCACAGATGCCACTAAGGTAGCCTTCTTCTATGGTCAGTTCGTTCTTTGGTCTTAGGTTGCCCCTTGATCCATTCATAACCGAATTTTGGAGTGTGCCAATGCCCTTCCCCTTCAACTCGGAGCCAATGCACTGTAGGGTCCTTGTGTGCTTTGCTATGGTGTGCGGAGTTCTTGGGGTATGAACCTTGCATGAGGGTGTTCAAGGAATTTTTCACCATCAAATACGGTGGGGAGGATATGAGTATCGGTACCCCTTCTAAACCCAAATCTCCCAAACTCTTTACCAACCTCCCAATAAGCACGGTGGTTGGAACTCGCACGTGGTAGTGGTAGAGAGTAGGTTAGGATGGGAATTTCCATTGCCCGATGGTGAGGCTGAAGCCGTAGATGAGGGAGATTTTTGGGAGCCGTCTTGGCATCTTAGCTTGACAAGACCTTATGTAGGTTAGTCGAGAAAAGGCCCGTCGAGTTTGGGAGAGTTTGCTCACCACTAAATACAACTTTATGGCGGGTTTGGAATGATGCAGGGGATGGAGTGGTGGAGCCTCTTATTCTGTCTTGAGGGTCGAATATACCACGGCCGACCGGGTAACTCATCACTTGGGCAAGTTTGGAGATAGGTGCCAACTTTGTAAGAAAAGCAAAGATTCTTGCAAAACCAACGGGGAGCACTGTTTGGTGGTAAGATTTCTTTATTCAGCCCTTCTCTTTACTCGTCCTCTATAGGGATACTTGTAAGTATATATAATTTGCTTGTATGTAGCATTTGTCTTGGGTGAGTCAGTTATAGGTTGAACTTGACTTTCGTACATATCTAGCTCATGCATAGCGTTTCGTATGTAGAATGATTAGCTCGCCTATAATTAACTCGCTCATAGGAAAATCAAGTCGGTCATACCGTGTTCACACATAGAATTTTTTGCTCGTATATAGAACTTTTAGCTCGTATGTAGAACTTTTAGCTCGTACATAGAACTTTTAGCTCGTACATAGAACTTTTACTCGTATGTCGATTTAACACTTGTCCACTTGAATCTTTGTTGCAGTTCTGACTCCTGAGCAAGAGGCTAACATGGGCCGCATGCGGTGGTGGCGAGATAGGAAGAAAGCAAAGAAAGACCACGGAAAGGCCAATGCTCGAGCTCGCGGGCGAGAGGAAGCCACGGTAAGGACCAGCACAGCTTGCCAAAGACAACATAGGGATGGTGCCGATGGAAGGGGTAGAAGAAGAAGATCCATTCTGAGTGGTACCCAATCCGTGGAGTCTTTGCAGATGGAGGTGACGAGTCATCCAAGTCGGCGAAAGCAACCAGAGCTCAGGCCCAATTCGGGATGTCAACATGGATACCTCTGGAGCTAATATAGCGGGATCCGGCCCTTTGAATGTGGTGGAGATTGATGATGATGTCACCGAGGAGGTTGACGATCAAGCTACGAACACAAGGAAGAGGTTGAGATGCGGAAAGGGTAAGGGCGTTTCCTCTAGCCAAACTCTTCCATCTCCTCCACCCTCCTCTCATCCCAACCAAGAATCTATTGAAGAGATGATGCGGAGATTGAGTGATGTCCCTTCTTTAGAGGGAATTAAGCTGCATGAGTCGCTCCTATCCGGTATGAACTTGGGTCAAGTCATTGTGAGGAGATCCGTGGATGTGAGCCTGCTAGCTCACTTTGGCGACAAGGGCATAACGCTGAGGAGTTCTCGGCTCGATCTGGACTTGCTCATTGCGAGGTAATTCTTTACTTCCATTTTCATTTTAGTCGCTTATTCTTTTACTCGACCAGCTGAAGTCTCGAGCTAACACTTCTTTGTTTTCTTTGGAATGCGAGAATCTTACCATGATCGAAGCGGGCCAAAAGCTCTTGGAGGGCCTCCATTGAAAGGGAGAGCGGGCCCTTAAAGACTTGTCCAAGAAGACCCGGGCTTTGAATGATCTCGAGGAGACACACAACGATCTGGATGCCTCCTATGATGCTTTGAAGCTTCGCGGGCGATACAAAGGCGGAGAAGGATAAAGCCTTAGAGGATCTGAAGGCCTCTGATGCACGGGTTGATGAATTGACCAAAGAGAGAGATGCCGATCGTTTGGAGCTTGATAAGGTCAAGAAGGAGCTGGCCGCTGTTTCTCAGATCCTCCAAGAGAGAGACTCCTTTTTGACCAAGCTGAACGAGGAGCACAATGCTGCTAGAGCTACATGGAAGGAGGATCTCAAGGCTGCTGGTAAGAAAGGCATTGATCGGTTAAGAGGGAGATGAATACTTCGACTCTATCATTGCCAAAGCTAGGGGATTCTTGGGCTGGGCAAGCGTCACATGGCTCGTCGAGCTTTAGTCGACCCTTATCGGGAGTTTCCTTGGACCGGCTTGCTCAATGGGCGTATGCTCCTCAATATGACATGGCGGCTAGAGGGGGCCATTCATTGGTGCCTTATAATGAAGATGACCTAGCCCATATTGCTCGAGAAGATAAAGAGGAGCATTGTGAGCCTTGGGTAGCTCCAGAGTTGGCCCCCAGGACCTTTGATGTGGCTTTACAAGAGCTAGCTGACATGGATGAGCAGGAGGATATGGAGGAGGAGGGTGAGTTCGACCATCAGGTCTTCTCGGAGTCGGGTAAGCCTTTGAGCCCTCAACAAACTGAACCCCTGAACGAAGATCGGGTTGCTACCGACGACCTCAATGTCTCTGATCAAGCTATTTGATTTTAGAAAAACTTTATGTAATGCAACAAGCCCCATAACATTTTTGCTCCTTTGATTTCTTGAATGTTGGATGCCTTGGCCCTATTTATTGGGAGGCAGAATACTTTTGTAAGTTTATTTTTCTCAAGTCTTGGCCCGCTTTTGGGAGACTTATTACATCCAATCTTGGCTGACCTCTGATTCATGAATGTTGTATGTTTTCCATTTCATATTGTACATCGAGCTAGATGTAGATAAGATGAATGAGTCGACTTGGGCCTAGAGGCGACTTGATCTTGTTGGTTTAGTCGACCTCGGACTTGGTTAACTTTTTTGTGAACGAGATTGACCATGAGTCGAACCTGCTCATACCATTGAACCGACACAGGGTCGAGTTAATTAGGACCAAGTTGATTAGGATTCATACTTGTTGAATAAGTAAAGCTGATTAAAAATCGAGCTAAGTAAGTCAAGCTGACTAAGAGTCGAGTTTGTTAGAATTAAGTCGACTAAGAGTCGGACTTGTTAAGTGGATAAAGCTGATTAAGAATCGGGCTTGTTAAATGAACAAAGCTGATTAAGAATCGAGCTTGTTAGAACGAAGCTGACTAAGAGTCGAGCTTGTTAGGGTGGAGGCCGACTAAGAGTCGAGCTAAGACGAACCGACTAAAGGTCGAGCTCGTTTAAACGAAGTCGACTAAGAGTCGGACTTGTTAAGTAAATAAAGGCGATTAAGAATCGAGCTTCGTTAGAACGAAGGCGACTAAGAGTCGAGCTTGTTGATGTTAAGGTAACACCATGTTTGATCGAATAAAGCTGCGCTTTTCATTGAACTAGGAATCATGCTTACATCAATTCGAAACTAGCTTTAACACAAACTTGAACTTTGAAATTGAAAACTAGAAGTAGTATTTGATCAGGTGAGTAGCATGCCATGGGTGCTTCAATTCCTCTCCCTCTGGATAAGCGATCATGTAAGTACCCTCTTTGACAACTCGAGTAACCACATATGGACCTTCCCGGTTAGGAGATAGTTTATTCTGTGGGTCCTTCGCCCGTTGCCTCAATCTTTCTCAATACGTAATCCCGACTTGGAACGACCTTGCTTTGACCCTCTTGTCATGGTAACTTTTAGTTATTTGTTTGTAGTTGACCATTCGGAGGTAGAGTGTTTCTCGCTTTTCGTCGATCGGATCCAGTCGATCAATCTGTTGGTATCATTTTGCTCTGATTAAAGAAAGTCACTCTAGCGGTAGGGAATCGAGCTCGGCGGGTGCCGTGGCCTCGATCCATAAGTGAGAGCAAAAGGGGTTTCCCCGTAGGCCCCAGTGGTTGTACGAGCGCCCCAAAGAGCGATGGGGAGTTCGTCCAACCAATTGTTACGTCGACCTACGAGACTGTCTTGAGCGAAGATAGGACAAGTTTATTTCTTTGCTTCGGCTTGTCCATTTCCTTGAGGGTAGGCCACAGAAGATTTCCAATGCTTGATTCCTACTCGATTCATTTACGCTTCGAAGGTTTGGGAGAAGCTGCAGTCCAGTTGTCGAATCTATGGCTCGAGGAAACCCAAATCGACACCAAATGAAGTCGTGAATGAAGTTGATAGCATTCTCCTCGGTGATGCGAGCTAACGGTTTGGCCTCAACCCATTTTGTGAAGTAATCTATGGCAACGATCACATACTTGCAATTTCCTCGGGCGGGAGGAAGGGTCCAATCAAGTCGACACCCCACATGTCGAATGGCCAAGCTGCGATTACTGAGTACGCTCGGTTGTTGGCACATGAGGTAAGTTGGCAAACCTTTGGCATTGATCACATTCTTGAACAAAGTTGTGGGTGTCGGCTCTCGTGTGTGGCCGATAATATCCCAAAGTGATTAACTTGTCGGCAAGGGTCTGGCCCCGGTGTCCACCGCAAATTCCACTATGCATTTCATGTATCAATATGGCGACCTCTTGAGGTGGATGCACTTTAATAATGGTCGAGTATAGGATCTTACGAATAGGTCGCCTCCTTGAATGACATACCTTGGAGCTTTCTTTTTGATAGCTCGAGCCTTCTTCTCGTCATCTGCGCGACTCTCCATTCTCTAAATATGCCTTCATTTCCTCGATCCAACACTTCTCCTGAGTCCAATTTCTTGAGGGATCATCTATGCAATGAATTTTTACTCTTTCATAGGTTTGGACTTTCGAGGAAGGAGATAGGTTCATCATGTGGCTCATACTGAGGTAGCTAATTTCGAGAGGAGATCGGCTAGCTCGTTGTCCTCTCTTCCAATCCTTTGAATCTCCCGAATTCCAAATCCTTTATCGGCTCCTTCACCGGGTCGCAGTATTTAATCAACGTGGAGCTAAGTACCTCGTACTCGCCTCGACTTGGTTAACTATCGGTTGTGAATCACGGTAGGCCATGATCTTAGTGGCTCCAGAAACACTTGGCGTACTCAATATGCGATTAAAGCCTCATATTCGGCTTGATTATTGGAAGCATCAAATTTGAACCTTAGTGATTCCTCATATACGGTCCCAGTTTCGGCTCAATCAACACTTATTCCGGCTCCAGCTGCTATTCTTGGTCGGCGGCGACCCGTCTGAATAGACCTTCCAACAATCGTCGGGTAGGCTAATGACGACTGGGACTCTGGTTCTTTCCCCTTAGCTTTTTCTTTAGGAACTCGTTGCTCGTTGTCTTCCTTGGTGAACGTAAGCTCGACCAAGAAGTCGGTAGAGCTTGAGCCTTCAACGCCTTTCGAGGTCGATAGTCAATGTCAAATTCGGTGAGGGCAATTGACCAATTGAAGCGATCGACACGAACTCTCGAGCTTGTGCAATATCTTTCTCAAAGGTGCATTAGTAAGAACCACGATTGGATGAGCTAGAAAATAAGCTCGCGGCTTCCTTGAAGCCACGACTAGAGCATGGCGACCTTCTCGGCGTTGTAATACCTACTTTCCACATCCGATAAAGCTTTGCGATATAGTACGCGAGCTTACGAAGCCCCTCATCCTCTCTAATCAACACTGCCGCAACCGACTTGTCTCCACGAGATAGATATACAAACAAAGTCTCTCCGGTGGTCGGGCTACTTAGCAGGGGTGGAGTAGCGAGGTAATCCTTTAGGCTGTTGGAACTTGACGAATGACATTCGGTCGTCCATTCAAAACTTTTCGCCCCCTCAATGCTTTGAAGAAGGGGAGAGACCGCTTCCGCCGACTTTGATATGAAGCGACCAAGAGCCGCTACCCTTCCGTTAAGTCGCTGCATCTCTTTGATTTGGTGGGAGCCTTCATGTCGACTAAAGCCTTTATCTTCTACGGATTAGCTTCTATGCCCCTTTGAGATACCATGAATCCCAAGAACTTGCCACCGCCACTCCAAACACACATTTCTTTGGGGTTGAGCTTCATGTCGTTTGCTCGTAAATTGGCGAATGTCTCCTTTAGGTCGACCACGTGACTCCCGGCCTTAGTTTTAATGACCATGTCGTCAACGTAAGCCTCCATATTTCGACCAATCCGTGAGGCAAAGACTTTGTTCACCATCCTACGATAGGTCGCTCTGCATTCTTTCAATCCAAAAGGCATCATATTGTAGCGGTAGATGCCTCCAGTGCTGAAATGCGCGTCTTGACTATGTCGTCCTCACGCATCTTGATGCGGTGGTATCCCGAATAAGCGTCGAGCGAGGGTGGAGTGACCAAAGAATGGAATCAACTAGCTTGTCTATCCTTGGAAGGGGATAAGCTGTCTTTTTGGGCATGCAAGGTTCAGAGTGGTGAAGTCGACACACATCCGCCATTTGCCATTTGGTTTCTTCACCATGACCACGTTGGCCAACCACGTTGTATGAGTGGCCTCTTTGATTATCCCCGCACTCAAAAGTTTTGTACCTCGGTTTTTATGGCCTCTTCCTTATCGCGAGCAAAGCTTCTCAATTTTGGGGTCTACAGGCTTTATGGTCGGGTTGACTTCCGATGCAGAACGACGACCTCCTCCTTGATTCCCCTCATGTCTTCTACCCTCCATGCAAAGACATCATTACTTTCTTTGAGTAGCTCGATGATTTCGCTCGCTCCTCGGCCGATAAATGCTTCCCAATCTGAATTTTTTGGTCGGGGTAAGAAGGGTTGGTGATTACGACTCTAGCTCATCCGCGGCTTCTAGCTACGATCCATCTACGAATTGTAGAGTCTCACTATGATTTCCACGACCTTTTGTCTTTCCTCGGCTCCCAGTGTGGAGCCTCCTCGGCTATCATATCATCGAAGCTTATGCAACCTTCTTTGGTAGTGGCCCCAGAGTTATTGTCTATGCGGAGGCATAGGTCTCCTATGACGCACTTGATCGACCATAACTTCATACGAATCGACCTCGAGTGGTGTTAGAGTGACGTGTCGACTCAAGCGTGACCTCGTCATTTGAGCGATAGGTCGACTCTACCACGTCGGTGATTGTTGACGGTCGGGTAGTTTTGGTGGACCGGCGAGACGGCTTCAAGTAACCATCAGCGGTCTCAATCTCTAGCTCCCTTTTCTTTCTTTCTCTTAGAACATGATCCGAGATAAGCACGAGCCGTGCCTTGTACGCAACCCACTCCAAACAGGTGTGGGGAACTTTACTCGGCGGTGAGGAATTGATGCTACCATTCAAGAGCGACGTCCCAGAATTCCAAGTATGGCGGCATAGTCCGCTATTTACATCAATTACGATAAATTGTACCTTCGAGACAATCTGAGGGGGTGCTTGGCTCTAGGTCGACGTCGAGCACTATCGGCCTTTAGCATCAACTCGGTGGTTGGTGAAGCCCTCCAACCCGCCATCATATCTCTCCAGTTTGTTCATCATTAAGACCCGTCTCCTTGAAAGTTTTGTAAAACAAAATATCCTTGCGAGGCCCAGTGTCGACTAGGAGTACGCCTCGTCGTACATCCATCAATGAGACACAGGATGACGAGAACTTGCTCCCTAGCCGCCATATTAGTTGCCAATTCGTGGGGGTAGAAGGCGATCGCCTGCATCTCTTACTTCTGCTCCTTGGAGGCACGTGTGGGGGCCTTATTGAGTGGAATATCTTGTGCTTGATGGCCGTGTTGCTCGCTTGTTCGGTGATGACCCCCGGGTTCGGTCTAGGTTGCCTAGGTCCTTGTTGCCCACTGCCGCTGCTCGCCTCCTCGGCAGGTCTCTTCAGCATAAGCTTCGAGTCTCCCGGTCGACCCTATTCTGGATGATACGCTTTAATCCCAAGCAATCCTGCGTGAGATGACCGGTGTCTTTGTGGTAGTCGCAGATTTGGCTTTTGTCCCTCCTAAACTTGTTGCACGGATTCATTGGAATTTGGAGGAGCCGGTTCGACAAAGATTCAAAATCTCGGTCCCGACTCACCATGAGGGGAGCTGAAAGCTTCGGGCACCTTCTCTGTTGCCACTAGTTACATTCTTTCCATTTTTATTGTTCCCCCCATTCTTGTTGGAGTCCTTTTTATCATCAGTGACCTCAACCTTGGGGCTCTTTCCCTTCTTCTTTTCTTTCCTTTCCTCAGCCAGAGCGACATTATACACCTTTTCAAACAACTCTGTCGAGTTGTGACCGTTCGGGTTTGTGAGCTCGTAGTCCATGTCTTCTCGAGGAAATACCACCGGAAGCGGATTAATGACTTCCCTATCGGTGAGGTCTTCCTCTATCTTATCAACCATCTCTTTGAACTTGGTGAAATAGCTCATCGAGCTTTCATTCTTACCTGCGCCCAAGTTATTCGGATCAGTGACGGTTATCTTCCGAGCTCCTGCGGTCGAGAAGCGGTCTAAGAATTTTGTTACGAAGCATGCCCAGTGGTGATACTACCGGCGGCTCAAACCATTGAACCAAGTTAAGGCTGCCCCGGTAAGTGTGCTTAGGAGAGCTTTGCACATGTTGTCATCCTCATTGGCGACAAAACACATAGTGGCTTCCGGATGTGCTATGTGGCTCCTGGCATTTGTCGACCCAGTACTTCTCCGGAAGAGGCAACACGAAAGTAGGAGGAGGTCGACTATCTCGATTTCTTTGGATAAAGGTCGAAGAGCAAAATCAATTCGTTCAACCTTTCCCGTCTCTTTTTCTTCTCCTCTTCCCGTTGTTCGAATTTCTTCTTCATCGAATAGCCATTCTCTAAAGCATCGGGTCTTTCATCTCTGGAGGGAGCGGCATTCGACCCCCGGCCTTCACTCCTTACGTCTCATAGGAATTGGCCTCTGCGATCTTACGGAGATCTATGTGCATTGCTTCTTGGAGGCGACTGCGCCTCGGCGAGATGGCGACTGCGCTGTTATCTCAGTGGCGACTGCGCCTCTCCTCTCTCATGGCGACTGCGCCCATTCCTGTCTCTTTGAGACCACGATCTCTGTGTTCTTCTTTGGGAAACATGTACATTTCTATTGGCTGTGCGAGTCCTCAAATCGAGATTGAGCCTCACTTTCTCTGTTTCGCTTGAGGCTAGCCCTAAATCGTTACTCGGCACATGAACTATAGTAGGAGCTCGACGTGTTGTCCTCGCCGTTACGTCCCACACCTTCGTTTGGCCTAGCACTCCACGGCACATTGCCCATTAGAAACCCGAGTAGGTGCCACTCTCTCGAGGCGTATGTCGGCACAGTTACGCCTCCACGTGGCTATCAAGTCGGCGAGAATACGAGCTCGTTCCAACATCATCTCCTTCTTGCTCATGGGGTTGGTGGAGGACACGCCCCTTTGTTTCCAACATGGCTTGAGTTGGACGTTTCGGAGGAGAGGTGGAACTCCTTGCCCATCCATATGTCTTTTCCCTCTCCTTGTGTCGAAGCGATCTCTGCCGTCAGCAGCAGCTAGTAGAGCGTGTGGCTACCGTAGGGACGATTTGGTGGGGGAGGAGGCAGGCAAAGTTCAAGTTTTCGGCATTTGCGTTCATGTTGTTGTTGTTTACTTCGTGCATTGCCCCAGTGAAGCCTCGGACATGTCCTTACGAAGTCACCGTTGTTGCAGTTGATGGAGTTTTCGAGGTCAAGTTTAAAGCACGATTCCGACTGATGGAACAGCGATGCTGCGGGGAAATGTGCTTATCAATCTTCCTCGCGTGGTAGGGCCCGATCACCACTGGCTTCTTGACACGAAAAGCAGAACCCACGACTAGCCGGATGTGTCTCGGCGAAGACGCTCGGGCGTGAGTAAGATAACAATTGTATGAAGCTCGAAATATATTGAATAATGAACTCGAGAATACAAAATGGCGGTTACCTTTCACCGTTTGGTAGTGATGAAGTATTTATAGGCAAGAGTGATGTATTTTTGGGGGAGGCGACATGTCCTCCGAGATTATAGCGGCGATTACTTGGACGTGGGAACATGTTTATAACGGTCCACGATTTGTAGGGATGTGGTTATGAGGATTGTTCAACCAAATAAGGCGCGAGTGTTAAGTCGTCACTTGTTAATTTAGGTCGAATTCGCCGCTCGTGGAATGGTCGACACATTTGTCGAGTAGAGCATGGTTCGTGCCGAATTGTAATATGGATCATGAGGTCGGACTAAGTTGGGTCGGGACCTAGTAGATCGGACCGTGGGCTTAGTCGTGCGACGCTTGAGATGGGCTTTGGGCCTTGCTGCGGCCAGGCCGGCCACAGTGAGAATGTGATAATCAGTTTGGATGTAATTGGGGCACTGCTTGCTTGAAATTTGGCTCGGCGGCTTTTGGTATGTTCACATTCTATACTATATTTTTTACAAAAATACTAAAGGCCCCGATATTTATATTTAGCAAATGACCCGTATAATTATTGAGACGAGTCTGATTCTTCTGATGCTCAATAATAGTATGTGACCCAGTTAAATAGTATTCCATCAGTTTTGAAATAATCTTCCTATTTTTTTTCGTTGTTATCATGAAATTAATTTAACAATAATTTTAGGTTAATTTATTTTTCCCATTGAATATCTAAAAAATTGTTAATTGTTATTATTTGTTTAGTGTATCAATAGCTAGTTTTAAAGTTCATAAGAATAATCACATTAGCCTATATTTTTTTTTCAAAGTATATTCGTATTCACAAAAAATAAAATAAAATGAAAAGATAATTTCGGGACGGGGGAGGGAGTATACTAAACTCCCACAAGTGGTACAGATCTGTAGACAGAACTAGATAGATTATGGATCATGGCTTGCAATTGAAATTTTATGTCACATTGCCAGGTTGTCAACCTGATGTCCAAAAAATTTAGCTGTAAACCCTTAAAATTAGTGAACTGTTGCCCTATAAGAGGACAACAACACTAGATTAGGTCAATATTTGGCTTTTTATTGAATAATAGATATCTTCTTGTATTTATTTTTGTCAATAATTATTATTAGGCACCATGATTGGTTTGGAATCTTTATTTTAAACTACTAGTAGTAGGTTATTAAGGATTAAGTCACCCATTGGATTCATCTAAACATAGTTTTATTTTGTTATAACAAATTAACTAAAATGACCGATTAAGGCATGTAACTGTCTGAATGGTACTTTGTCATATTTTATTTAGTTACTAGTAAAAGACCGTGTTCAAGAACACGTGTTTTTTTTTTTTTTAATTTAATTTTTTTTTTTAAGGGCAAAATGGGAAAGGGACAACTTAGTGAGGGCAAAATGAGAAATTTGACACTTGATACTGTTCATAGTGCTGTAGTAAGGAGGTTTCCATTTATACTATAGATTAGTTGCCACTAACGAACAAGACTCTAAAACTTAAAACAAATATAGACCAGAAAACAACCATTTCATCTAAAACCGTACCCATGATAGTTATCGTAGTTGGGAATCTAAGCCAAACTGCGGGTCTAGGTGCATAAAAAACAGAGTGGTTGCGGGCGATTCACATAAAAACAGACCGGTGAGAACAAGGCCATGGTTGAAGTTATACTACCTCTGCCCAAAAATAATTATCCTTTTTTTGTTTCAAAATAATTGTCGATTTTGAATTAAGATATTCAGTTTTCAAATTTAACCTTACATAGAAACTTGGATCATTCTATTAATTGTTTTAGTGAGTGAAGTAATGTAGGAGAAACAAATACTCCCTCCGTTCCGTCCGAAGTGTCTCAAAATGATGAGATCGGTGCGGGAATTAAGGAAAGTGAGGTAAGAAAGAGAAAAATGTTAAATGTTGTGAGTATGGAAAATTAAATAGGAGAGAAAATGAGTGGGAGAAATAGTTAGGAGAGAGAATGTTATGAATGTAAAAGTAAAATAAGAGAGAGAATGAGTGGGGTAGGAAGAGTATAAAAATAATAAAAACTTTCCATTTTGATTTTTTGAGATTGAGACACTTTAAATGGGACGTCCAAAAAGGAAAGTTGAGACACTTCGAGCGGGACGGAGGGAGTAATAAATGAAGGTAAATTTGATATTCAATTTTTTATTAAAGTGTAATAGTAATTGTTTTTTTTTTTTTTTTTCTGAAAATGACAAAAACAACAATTATTTTGAAACCGAGGTGGAAGTGCCCATTTCTTTTTCCATATAAAACAAAATCGATTTAATAGGATTATGTAGTCATTAATGGTGGACCGACAATTTCTTGAACTTGTACATGTACAGTATCAATTTCATTATCCAATTCCCAAGTTGTAAGGCAAGAGCTGGAAATTGTCATTTTCTCTCATAAAGATGAAAGTGATATTTCGGAAAATTGGTTATCTGTTCCTCTTCCTGGACATCATGATGACACGTGTGGTGATCATATAATATATTTATACTTTATTCCTCCATATTAATTTACATGTGTTCTTCTCATTTCTGGTACTAGTACTTGTTCGTGTTTAAGGTTACGTAATTTTTTTATTTATTATTATTTTTTTTAATTAATTTTTTTTTTAAATTAATTTTTTTTTAAGGGCAAAATGAAAAAGGGACAAAATAGTGAGGGCAAAATGGAAATATCGGTCATTGACACTGTTCAAAGAACTGTTCACGCTCTTCCCTAATTTATACTATAGATTACATTACATTAGGTGATGAGCTGTGTTATCGTATGGACCTTACCTTATGATTGACTCAAATTTGGTGTTTGTTCATCTCATAATTCAATCATTCTAGATAAATAAAATACATTTATCACTTGCTGATTTCAATTAATGATATGCTATCGTTTTGAAATGATGATTTTGTGAATAACACAAATTTAACACATATAACGACATGTAACGAAATGGGAGATGGATGAACATGTAACAAGATTGTGAGATGGATGAGCATGCAATCGGGGACTGCTGCTGCGAGCTATTAAAGATATCTTTACGGTTGATCAACGTGAGCGTGTGATTTTCGGCTCTCCATGTGTCTTTTCTCGTGCAATTGAGATTGATTTGACAAATTTGATTCCCACCAAATTAAAAACACATCACATCTATCAAACTGAAAAATATAACCTTTTTTTTAGCTATGTATAAAAAGAAAGTGAAAAATTATTCTAAGTCTGATATTATAGAATCACATTAATTAAAAAAAATATTATAAACTTTTACAAAATAGAAATACATAATTTCAAATGAAATACTCCCTCCGTCCCGACCGACTTAGGATTTTTTGAAATGGCACGGGGATTAAGAAAAAGGTAAATGTTGTGAGTGAAATTTAAAAATAGGAGAGAGAATGAGTGGAGGGAATAGTAAATTATAATGGTGTTGTGAGTATTAAAATAATGTAGGAGAGAGAATGAGTGGAGAGAATAGTGATTTAAGGTTTTCCATTTTCGTCATGAAGTCGGGTGGGGCCTGAAAAATGGCGAAAATCTAAGTCAGTAGGGACGGAGGGAGTATACTTTTAAATAAAAAATGTAATTACAAACTGAACGATTATATACCGAACAAAAATCAGTTCGGTAGGTATGAAAAAATCATCACAGGGTTCACATGATTTGGGTGACACGCGGAGGAGCCGAGCCAACTAGTGTAGTTAAGTAAGCGAAGGCGTTCACGTCATCTACACATTGCTTTGCAGCCAGGCGCCAGTACCGTTACGTTTCCACTTTTGCATCTTCCGCTTTCACCACCGCTATTCTGCCTTCATTTACCTTTCTGTCCCTCTCCAATTCTTCTGCATTACTCACTCCGTCCCAATAAAAACTTCACCAATTTTTTAAGAGGACGTCCCATTAGAAGCTTCACCTTTCCTAAAATGACAAAGAATCTTTACTATTCCATCCACTCATTCTCTCTCCTATTTCACTTTTATATTCACAACACTTTTCAAATTTACTATTCACTCCACTCATTCTCTCTCCTATTTTACTATTACACTCACAACATTTTCTTCACCCTTAATTTGCGTGTCAGGCCAAAATGGTGAAGCTGTTATCGGGACGGAGGGGGTACACATTTTTAAATTAAACATATAAATTAAAAGTAATACTCCCCCCGTCCCAGAACAAGGGTTCTGGGGTTGGATTTCACGCTTCTTAAGATTTTTTTAAAAAATGAATAAAGAATTGTAAGTGGGTAGAAGATTAGAGGAGAGAGAATGTAAAAGTTAGATGTGGGGTAAGAAATACAGTAGAAGTTAATGATTGATTTTTTTGTAAGTGGGTAGAAGATTAGAGGAGAGAGAATGTAAAATTTAAATGTGGAGTAGGAAATATAGTAGTTAATGATTGTTTTTTTTTTTTTTTGTAAATATGTTAAACTTATAAGTGTATAATGAATGATTTTTTTATAAATATATTTAAATTATAAGGATATTGAACAGAATAAAAGTAATGAATGAGCTAGGCCCAACGAGTAAGCCCAAATATCTACCTAATATTACCACCACGTTCTCAAAGGGCTGCACCTAATTATTACTAGGCCCAAGGCCCATCAACATGATCAATGACCTGCTCATTGTCCGATCTACGAGGTCCCGACCTAGCTTGGTCCGACATTACGATCCGCATGATGTTCTGGTTCTCCTGCTCACCTATCCATCAACAGTCGACCTAGCCCAACAGCGACCTCGACCTACATCGTTACGCTTGACCTGCGCAGTCCCGACATATCTACGGTTCTTTACGTAACAAGACTCCCCACAAATCAGAGTTATTTATGGATAAGATCTCTAATCACGTATCTGATCCACAATTTAAGGGATTTCATGCAATCCTACCACAAATACAACTCTCATCAACAACTATAAATACAAGGCAACATCAACCGTTTCAAGGTAATTGCTCTTTGTTATTTTGAATACACCTTGTTCATTATAATATTTAGCTCTCAAATACTCCATACTTACTCACGCCCAGCGGTCTAAGCCGAGACCATCCGGCTAGTCATGGGTTCTCGTGTTTCAGTGTCAAGGAGCCAAGTAATTAGTTTTGCCGATTGGACGGAGATTGATAAGCACGATTCTTGCAAAGATCGCTTGATTCCATCGTCGGAATCGTGCGTACTTGACCTCGAAATCTTTCACAACCCATAATCATGGTAACTTCTGATGGACACGTTTTTGAAGCCTTCGACGAACACAACGAGGGAAACACCAGTGCCAATGCTAATGCTGGAAACCGCAATGCTAACATGCCTCCCCCTCCTTCACCTCATTCGCATGCAAGGGCAACACGATCGAACAACGTTACTGATGGAAGAGGTCTGCCTGATAATAGGAGAGAGAAAAGGCCCATGGCCGACCAAGGAGTACAACCTCCTCCAAAGCGTCCCCAAGCAGGGCGAATGGCTGCAGGCGACTCACCAGGTCCTTCAACCAATCCCCTCAGCAGAAGGGAGATGCTGGTAGAGCGAGCTAGAATTCTCGCAGAGTTGTTGGCTATGGAGGAGGAGCCCGAGCAAAACGACAGGAGATCGGAAAGGGCAGCCTCCTCCTGTGTTTCCAACAAAAATGGCGGAAGTGCTAGGCAAAGTGGAAGTTGTGCAAAATGGCGAGCGACAGATCAGGCTCATATTTGCACCCACATTCCAGTTCCACCTGACGACTTGAGAAGTCATCTCAATACCAACAGAGAGCAGGAGGCGGAGTCGGAACTGAGGCGACAGAGGGAGGCTGAGAGGAACATGCCTAGGTCGCCTGCCAGAACTGAGAGGTCGCAGTCTCACAGAGATAGGAACGGGCGCAGTCGCCGCCGAGAGAAGAAAGGCGCAGGTCGCCAGTCAGGGAGGAAAGGCGTAGGTCGCCGGTTAATTCAGTAAGATCGCCCTCTCACAGGGACAGAAGGAGCAGAGAGATGACTCCCCCTAGGAGTGACAGGCATAGAGCCAACTCGAGGAGGGAACCTCACCATGAGGAAAGACAAAGATCCAACGACGTCTCTGCTGGGGGACAACAGCCGTATGCCAGGGAATGACTACATTGGAAGAAAAAGTTTGAACAATAGGAAGCCGACAAGAAAGAGGATGCTGGAAAGGGCGAACGAAACGACTTTGCTCTTCGACCCTTGTCCAAGGAGTTTCTCAATCGACGACCTCCTCAAGGCTTCAGATTGCCCATCCTAGAAAAATATTCGGGTGCAACCAATGCCAAGAGTCATATACAGCATTTGGAGGCTACCATGTGCTTTATCTCCAATGAGGACGACATGATGTGTAAGGTACTTACTAGCACTCTCACCGAGGCAGCTCTTACTTGGTTTAATGGCTTAGCACCAGGTTGCATTTCGACGTGGTATTATATGAGAAAGAAATTTTTAGATCGCTTCTCAACAGCTGGAGCTCGGAAGATGAAAGTCACCGACTTGAATAACTTGGTACATGGAAAGAACGAAAGCTCGATGAGCTATTATACCAAATTCAAGGAGATGGTCGACCAGATTGAGGAGGACCTGACGGACAGGGAGGTAATCAATTGTTTCAGAAATGGAATAGCCTCTGCAGATTTGGACTACGAGCTGACAGTCCGGACCGTGACTACCCGACAAGAACTGTTTGAGAAGGCCTACAACGTGGCACTGGCTGAAGAGAGAAAGGATAAGAAGAGTGGAAAAGGCACAAAGTCTGAGGTCATTGATTCTGACAAGAAGGACCCAGCCAAGAACGGTGGGAATAACAAAAATGGTAAGAACAGAACTAGGGCAACTGAGAAAGTGCCCGAAGCTTTCACCCCTCTGACAGTAAGTCATACTGAGATCCTCAACACTATCGAGCTAGGCCCACCTGCCCCTATGAACCCAATGAACAAATTCAGAAGGGATAACAGCAAGTACTGCGACTATCTCAAAGATACGGGCCACACTACGGAAGATTGTATGAGCCTGAAACGCATCATTCAAAAGTGGGTCGACAGTGGGAGGCTCGACATGTTTGTGAAAAGAGCTCAGCCTGGCGGTGGTGAGCGAGCTGCTGGTGGACAGCCAGAGCCGAGACAACCAAGATTTAATTTGGGGGTTATTACTGAGCAAGCCAGCAACACCGCCCTCAAACACAAGATATTCCAGCTCAACAAGGCCCCTCATGTACCACCTAGAAGCTACATCGGGGACGAGATGATAAGTTTCTACCCGAATGAGCTGGCGACTAATGCAGCGGCTAGAGAGCAAGTTCTCGTTATCCCAGGTTTAATTGATGGGTGTACGACGAGCAGACTCTTGATAGACACGGGGGCCTACAAAGATATTCTGTTTTACAAGACGTTCAAGGAGATAGGACTCTCAAAGGAGCAGCTCGAACGTTATGATGGTAGACTGGAAGGCTTCACCAACCACAGGGTCGATGCCAAGGAACAAATCGAGTTGGACGTCGACATAGGCCAACATCCTTACAGGGTAGTCTCCAAGGTAACATTTATTGTTATTGATGTAAATAGTGATTATGCTGCTATTTTGGGTATCCCTGGCCAGGTCGCACTAGGAATGATGGCCTCAATCCCCCATCAGCGAGTTAAATTCCCTGCGCTAGCTGGAGTCGGCTGTGTACAAAGTACAGCTCGAGCATATCTTGATCATGTCCTTCGAATGAGGAAGAATAGGGAGTTAGAGATTGAAACTGCTGAAGGGTACTTGAAGATGTCAAAGTCAGTCACCACAACTTCTCGACTATCTACGATCACCTGCGTGGAAGAGGCGACCTATCGCTCACATGACGAGGTCATGACTGAGTCGACACGTCCCTCTGAAATCACCACGATCGATTCAGATGCAGTTATGGTCGACCAAGTCTTCATAGGCGAGCTATGCCTACAGATCGACAATAACTCGGGGGCCACCACCAGTGAGATCGCAGCTGAGCTAGAAGACATGATCGTTGAAGAAGCTCCACACTTGGGGGCCGAGGAAAGACAGAGGGTTCGAGAGATCATTATCGAGACCCTACAATTCAGAGATGGTCCGGAGCTGGAAGCTGTGGACAAGCTGGAAGCAGTGATAACAAATCCTTCCTATCCCGAGCAAAAAATTCAGATTGGTAAGCAGTTGTCAGCTGAGGAAAGAGTAGAGATCGTCGAGCTACTAAAGGAGAGCTGTGATGTCTTTGCTTGGCAAGTATAGGACATGAAAGGGATAAAGGAAGAGGTCGTTGTTCACAGGTTGGAAGTCAACTCGACCATGAAGTACAAAGCGCAAAAATTGAGAAGCTTCGCTCGTGACAAAGAGGAGGCGATAAAACTTGAGGTACAAAAACTTTTGAGTGTAGGTATCATCAAGGAAGCTACTCATACCACCTGGCTAGCTAATGTGGTCATGGTGAAGAAATCTAATGGTAAGTGGAGGATGTGTGTCGACTTCACCAACTTAAATTTGGCCTGCCCCAAAGATAGCCACCCCCTGCCTCGTATTGACAAGCTCATTGACTCTATAGCTGGGCACACCACCCCGAGATTTCTCGATGCCTATTCAGGTTATCATCAGATCAAGATGTATGAGGATGATGTTGTGAATATGGCTTTCTAAGCTGCTGGGGGTATTTACTGCTACAACATGATGCCGTTCGGGTTGAAGAACGCAGGAGCGACCTACCAAAGGATGGTGAACAAGGTCTTCGCTTCAAAAATTGGCCAAAACATGGAGGCCTACGTCGACGATATGGTCATCAAAATAAAGGCCGGACGTCACGTGGTCGACCTAAAGGAAACGTTCGCCAATTTACGAGCAAACGACATGAAGCTTAACCCGAGCAAATGTGTATTTGGAGTAGCAGCTGGAAAATTCCTTAGTTTTATGGTGTCAAAGCGAGGTATTGAGGCAAATCCTGAGAAGATCAAGGCTTTGGTCGACATGCAAGAGCCCAAAAATATCAAGGAGATGCAGCGACTTAATGGTAGAGTGGCAGCCCTAGGTCGCTTTATAGCTAAGTCGGCGAAAAGATCTCTCCCCTTCTTCAAATCATTGAGGGGGACGAAAATTTTTGAGTGGACGGCCGAATGTCATTCGTCGTTCCAACAACTTAAGGAGTACCTCGCTTCTCCACCTTTATTGAGCAGCCCGACTATTAGGAAAACTTTGTTCGTGTATTTATCTGTGGGCGACCAATCTGTAGCTGCTGTTCTACTCCGAGAGGAAGAAGGGCTTCAGAAGCCCGTATATTATGTTAGCAAGGCTTTATCCGATGTTGAAGGCAGATACTACAATGCGGAGAAGGTTGCATATGCCTTGGTCGTAGCCTCCAGAAAACTACGAGCTTATTTTCTAGCTCACTCCATTGTCGTGCTCACTAATGCACCCCCGAGAAAGATCCTACATAAGCCGGAAAGTTCAGGTCGCTTACTCAACTGGTCAATTGCTCTTACAGAATTCGACATCGAGTATCGACCTCAAAAAGCGTTGAAAGCTCAAGCCTTGGCAGACTTCTTGGTCAAGCTGACGTTTGAATGTACGCTCGCCGAAAAAATATAATGTTTTAGGAGTCGCCAAGCCGTTTTAAAGGAAACATTGAAAACCTTTGAAATGAGAAAATGGGTTCGGGGTCAGGTTACGTGTTGGGAAGAACCGAGAGTTCACCCAACACGCCTCGTCCGTAGACGAGTCTTTCTATGTTCAACATTCAAAATATTCAAGAGTGTGTGCGAAGTGTGTGACAAGATATGTATAGAATGTATAAGAATGCTTTGCTTTATTGATCAACGGAGGAATTACAACTTGTGAGCCATTGATCATGGGAGGCCACATCCCATAATACAAAGAGGAACAACTTACAACTAAACTGAACCTGCTGCAGAGGGCTCATTATGTCGCGTGACACAGGACCTGAGGGTCAGTTGTGTCGCATGACACAACGAAGCACTTTGCAGAGATTTTACATTATTAAGCACAGGATGAACAAAGATCTTCTCCAATCACTTCAAATGAGTGTGTATATTGAAGATCCACACTCTATCTCGAGTGACAAGTAGACTAGACAATACGAATTACAACTGAAATTATATTCTCTGCATGGGCTTAGTTATGTCGCGCTACACAGGACTGATGAGATCCGATGTGTCGCGTGACATAACCTTGCCGTCTGCAAAGACTTTACAATTTTGAAATCAGAACATATAGAGAACCAAACAGATCAAAATATCACACCAAAACAAATCAGAGAACAACGAATCCACATTCCATTCATTCAAGGGGGTGTGGATATGGGGAGATCCACACTCCCTTGATGAACAAGCAACAATATGATTTGAATTACATCATAAGCATCAAATTAACCAAGCAAAGCAACTTTAAACAGAGAGATGGTAGTTGCCACCTGATAATTAAAGCGGATGGAGATCAATTATCAGGTGGATGAACAGGAATTGTGCAAGGAGCAAGTAAGTGAGAGAGAAGGATGGAGGGAATCGTTACCCTTGTAGATCCACCACCAATACACCAAGTTAGATGTATTGGCCTTCGAATCAGCTGCAGGAGATGGAGTTGAGCACAGATGGAGTGCTAGTCTTCAGATCTTCAGTTGGTATGGGTTGTATGAAGGTGAGTGGGTGAATTGGATGAGATGGAGATTGAATTGGGGTGAATTGGTGTGTATGTTGGTGTGGAAGGAGGAGAGAGAGAGAGATTCTGGTGCGAATTTGGCAGAGTGACTTTAGGGTCTGGAAAAGGGATCCCAAAATGAGAGGCAGAGGGTTCTATTTATAGCTGTAGATGAGGGCTTTGTTCTGTCGCACGACCTTCTGTATCAACTTTCCAAGGCTTCGAGTTGTCGCGTGACACAACAAGGCAATAACCATTTTTGGGCGCCAACAACTGGTTCTGGAATGTTCTGAGCTAATTCCTTAAAGGTCCAAAGCCAATAATTCCTTGTAGGTCCTTTCTTAGCGAGAAACTTATAAAAAGCTTCCGAAAGTTTCGGAACGGATCGGGAATTTACCAAAACGTCCCTAGCGCAATTTTATCATATTAAATGCACCTAAAAGGGGCGCGAATTGGATTGGCGTACTTACAGAGCCCCTCGGCAACGTCACTTATGGAAGAAGTGAGGTTGTCGATAAAAGAAGACCCAATCCCAATGAGCAGCTGGGGATGTGTCGGATGGTGAAAAATGTGATTGATGAGATCGGATGGATGGACCTTTGGAGAAAGGATTCCTACGTATCCCTAGGAGGGAATCAAGCCGGTCGTAGTTCGAAGGACACTGATTGAAAGAGTCTGAACATAGGGGAAACTGTTTAAAGGTGTATGTACCTGGGTGAGAGATCATTTGAAGGCATCACAACCTGAAAGGGATCATTTGAAGGTCTCTTGACCTGAACGAGATCATTTGAAGGTGTCTTGACCTGAACGAGATCATTTGAAGGCATCACTACCTAGAAAGGATCATTTGAAGGTCTCTTGACCTGAAGGGGATCATTTGAAGGTCTCTTGACCTGAATGAGATCATTTGAAGGCATCACAACCTGAAAGGGATCATTTGAAGGTCTCTTGACCTGACAGGGATTATTTGAAGGTCTCTTGACCTAAATGAGATTATTTGAAGGCATCTAAACTTGAGAACGAGACTATTTGAAGGTATCACTACCTAGAAGGGATCATTTGAAGGTGGCAACCTGAACGAGATCATTTGAAGGCATCACTACCTGAGAACGGGATTATTTGAAGGCATACGAACCTGACAGAGATTATTTGAAGGCATCCAACCTGGGAACGAGATTATTTGAAGGCATCCAAACCTGAATGAGATCATTTGAAGATCTCTTGACCTGAAAGGAATCATTTGAAGGTCTCTTGACCTGAAAGGGATCATTTGAAGTTCTCTTGACCTGAACGAGATCATTTAAAGGTATCCAACCTGGGAACGAGATTATTTGAAGGTCTCTTGACCTGAACGAGATTATTTGAAGGCATCTAAACCTGAGAAATCATTTGAAGGTATCTAACCTAAGGGATTATTTGAAGGCATCCGACCTGAGAAAAGCTCTTTAGAAAAGTAATTGACTGAGATATGCTGTCATACCTTTGTTGTGCTTACCTGTAGCTGCCGGAGGGACTGATGCTACGATTGGTGATCGTGGCTGTCGGAAGGTCTTAGGCCACTGTCGCTGATAATCGTGGCTGTCGGAAGGTCTTAGGCCACTGTTGCTGATAATCGTGGCTGCCGGAAGGTCTTAGGCCACTGTTTGTTGAAGAGTTGCTGGATGGCCGCTTACGGGACGGTCTTTGTTGAAGAGTTGTTGAAGTGTCAGTGCATACAGGCCTTGATGAAGGTGCGCTCATGAGAACGGGCATTGGATGATAACTCGTTGTGCGGAACATGCCTTAATATCGCTGAGGCTGATGAGCATCATTGCTTGGATATTGAGACAACTGGAGCTCTTTTTTGACAAGCATTTCTTGGAGACTGGGCAGCTGAGGCTCTTTTCGGCGATGCTGATGAGTCCGAAGATGGCGGGCCTGATGAAGATGATAAAGGCAGGACTTGCCACCTGCAGGATTTGACATCTTCGTCCAGATTGTGATTTGAGGGGGAATCCCCACGATCAGATCATGATCACTTTGATTATTGTACCTGCGGGGAAACACGCATGACACTCTAGGTAATTTGCAATTATTGTTAAATTTATGCATTATTAGCTTTTATTGCACGGGTCCATCTCAGCCGGGGATGGAGATGAAGATTTTGTATGGCTTGACAAGCAGATATGTATGTAGCAGTTGTGCTATGATGGATTGTGTATGGAACGAATGTGTTTATATGATGATGTATGGGTTGGACCATCTCCCATGAGGTGGGGAAATTTATGAGTGATGATTTTAGGAATTTATGGATGATATGGTGCAGCCTGGGCAAGTCGGGGACGCTCCCTGGAGTGCAAATTGCAGCAGATTGGTTCATTGCTGATGAGAGGAGGTGCGTCGGGCGCCCGAGACAGCAAGCAGCAGCGGAAGCCCTGTCTTTGATGAGATGTCTAAGTGAAGCCCCAGTTCTTGATGAAGTGATCATAGCGAAGCCCCAACTTGAAGATCCAATGCAGCCTTATCGCAGACAGAATCATTTTGTGGCCGAGGAGGCAAATTGTCATTTCAGACCTTAGTCAATCAGTCGCTGGACAAGACTCGGAAATATTTACGTGCAGGGGCACATTTTTTGAGGGTGGGAATGGATCCCGATTCTGTGACACACTCACTTTTGGGTTTGACTCTTTTGGAAGAGTATAAGCATCACAAGGTGTGGAGAAGTGTATGGAAGCCCCTGCTTGACAGAAAGACAGTGTTTGGCTCTATCCTCCTATGAAGTAGAAAGAGAAGACTTGTCGAGACACTTGAAAACTTGTCTTATTCGTGATGATCACAAGGCTGCTTAAAACCCTTTATTGATGTTCGGGTTATTCAACCACCAAAGCTGATATGAACAAATATTTTGATTAATCCCGAGGAGAAAACCAACTGATATCGAGAATCAAACTCGGAAGGATGGAAGGTTGTAAGTACCCCAATCTGGATCGCTCTCCATCCCAGCATACGACAAAACCAGAGGCAAACTTCCGGAGGTCATAACTCCTTCATACGAACTCCGATTGAGACGTGCCATATATGGTTGGAAAGCTCTCGACGAGAGCTAGCTTGCCATCACATTCACAAGAGCATGGAAAGTCCGTACGGACCTCTTTGCATGCCAAAAGGTCCGTACGGACCTCTTTGCACCAGACATAATCATTACGAAAATCCCCTTAAAGTCCACGAGATTCCCTCAAATCCCGGAAATCCATCATTACCTAAGAGGTCCGTACGGACCTCTTTGCGATTTTCCACTACTATAAATAGAGGGCTTCCCTCCTCATTTTTCACACCTCCCTCTTCTCTCTTCCTCCCTTAGCCTTCGGCTCCCCTCTAAGTCCTCTCGAGGCACTCCCGCCCTTTCGGATCCTTCCGAGGCCTTCCGAGCTCCCTTGTGGTGCTCCGAAGCCTCCCCGAGCGCTCCCGAGACGCTCCCGCGCTGCCCGAGGCACTCTCGAGGTACTCGAGGCCCCTCGTGGTACTCCGAGGCCTCGTCGGTCTTTCCCACCTGTCCCGCTCTTTCCGAGTCAAACCGGCGATCCCAAACCTTGCCGAACCTCTGCCCGAATCCAACCAACGATTCCAACGCACGCCGAACCTCGCCCGACCGATCCCGACGATCCCCACGCACGCCGAACCTTCTCGCCCAAACGCACTTACGCGTTTCAACTCACGCCGAAACTCTGTCCGCGGACAACCGCATCCCGAAGCAATCCGAACAGCTACTCCGACCTCAAACACTATTCCCCTGCGGAAGACAGACACGAACCAACATTGGTAAGGCTTCCTTCCTATTCTATTTCAATACATTTCAATACAATGTAGACATCCGATACAGCATGCATTTTTAAAAGCACACACACACACACAACTTTTTAAAGGATATTAGGGGTATCCGAAAGACTCGTTTTACGAGGCGACTCGGGTGAGCTCTAATATTCTAATATTCTCTTCCCGAGGAGTCATCTGACCTCCGAACTCAAAATCTCATCACACAAAAACAGTTTAAAATTTATCTTTAAACTGATGCCCTTTTTCAATGTTTTGGGCTTAATAAAAACGGCGTGGCGACTCTACAAAATGCGAAAGCAAAACGGCGAGACACCTCCAACGCGCAACGCTAAAACGGAATAAGCCAGATGCCGGGGCGCGATTGTGCTGCCTCTCGGATCCGGGCGACTTCCCGAACAGCGACGAACGCGAGATGCCGGGGCCCCGCGCGCGAGCCGGATCCCGGGTAATTTCAGTTGGCGACTCCGCTGGGGACATTTTGTTTTAAAAACTTTTAAACAAAACAAAAGATTTTTAAAACGATGATGAGGGTCAAACTTTCATTTTACCCCTTCCTTTAACTGTTGTGTGTGTGTGCACGTGCTTCGTTTTTATTTTACAAAAAAAAAAATAAAAATACAAAAAAATGCATCAATATACATCTGTGCATACATTTAAAATTCTTCAAAAACTTCTATTTTACTCAGAAAAAGAATTTTAGAAACCGCACACTACGCGCATCGCCGCCTCGGTTACACCGCACTCTACTCACATCTGTCGCCTCGGTTACACCGCACACTATGCGCACCGCCGCCTCGGATACACCGCACACTACAACCCTTAACCCGGAGTGGTCTCAGTTGCAGTCCGTTTGGTCTTCCTAGGCCTCTTGGGCGCGCACGGGATCATTCCAAACATCCCATCCTAGCCAAGCGTCAACCCTGCACGTTTGAGTCTTGAGTCACACTCTGTCCAGACTCGGTTGGTTTTACCCAGTCAGGTGTCATACAAACTGGATACATATACCATGCCGGCCATTTTCTCGAGTCAAGGCTCGAACTCAAGATCCCTTGCGCAAGCAAAGCGATGAAAGGTCACGCTAAAATCTTGACTCGATCTTGATTTCCGGCTACACCTGCACGATGTTCCGTCCGGGATATACATCCATGCTCGCATGACACCATGTCATCACGCCTTGATACGTCGCCCATGACGATATGACCCAGCCCAACGCCTAACGTCACTGCATCCCTTGCGCAAGCAAGGTAAAGAGAGGTCATGCCGAACTCTTGACTGATCTTGACTCGGTGGCCGGCTCGGTTCACTATTCACATGGCTAACGCATCAAAACGAACATGACAGTGCTCGGTCCTTAGGTTCGATTTTCTTTTAGGCGGTGGAAACCGCTTGCACTATAGGACCCTCGCCCGGGCCGTCCACCCCGGGATGTCGAAATACTGTGCAAAACGAGGGGCTTATAGCGCACGTATGGTCTCCATCGACCCGGATCTAGCATAGTTGCGAAAAAGAAGAGCAATCTTTTCCAACCTACCTAGGATTCTGAGAAAATACTGTTTTTAAGTAAATTAAAACAACAAAAAAAAAAATCGAAAATAAAAGAAACGGAAACCGCATGCCACGTGAGCTTTCCCCTTCTATCCCGTTAGGCCATTCCCGTGTCACTAAACCTTGCCCGTCACCCCCTCCCCGAGCAGAACCGAGAGTGGTTGAGAATCCCCTGGAAGCCGCCTTTTCGCATTGAGGTCACAAGGTCCGATAGCCCTTCCAGCTTCAACGGTCCGCACCGTCCAATACTCCCCTACGACGGATCAACAGATAACTGTGAGTGGAAACGGAACCCCGCCACTAAGGAATCTCCGCACAATGGAGGAGGTGCCGCGAGCCTTCGAAGCCATCAAGAAGCGCCAAGAAGAACAAAGAAGCCCGGATCGCCGACACCTTGCGTCTTCGAGAACAGCTTGCAGCTTCCCAACCCGATGGAACCTTTTGTTCTCATAGAAGACGAAAGCATATACCGGCTCCCGGCTTCTCAAAGCTATCGCAGTGTCCCGCCTCCGCCAAGCTACGAGATCCCGGCAACGCAGCGCCTCTCGCTCAAAGCTCCCTCCTAGTCCAACGGCTCAAGCATGCCCGACATGCCTCAGATCGGTCGGTTCCGGCCCGCCCGCACATCAAGCTCATTACCAACAAAGACACATACGTGCTGCTCCGAGATCCTAGTGCATCTCGGTATCCCCAGATTCAATCCTTTGCCTCTATACGAGCCTCGCAATCACAATCGAAGTCCCCATTCTTACCAGTGGACAGGCATCCCGAGCGGATATCCCGACATCTCAAGTTTGCCACACCGCTAGCTCGCCAATTGGGGCTAACGAATCAAGTTTCCCCAGCTTCCCAAACACAACCCTTAGCGGACCTCGGCAATCACGCCTCAACTTCAACACCCCAGTGGTATGGGTTGGTATACACTCAACTACCTCCCCAAGACTCCCGAATGGCGATCCCATCGCCTAATCCACCTCCATCTTCGATTTCCGTCCCCGAAAACGGTAACCCACCTCGCATACCGACCCTCACATGGCTTGGTTGATCGAACGTATGAAAGACATGCAAGGCAAGCTAGCTAGTTCTCGGAAGGACTCCCTCCCGCCTACCGATCCGAACAAAGTGGTCCCTCTCCCTCCAAAGTTCAGGATGCCGGAAATGGAAAAGTTTGACGGAATGTAATGCCCAAAAACCCACATCGACACTCTACGTCCTGGGTATGAGAGCCAAAGGGGCAACCCCTCAACCGTATGGCGGACCACTTCCAGCATTCTCTCAAATCCACGCCGCTAAGATGGTTCCTCAATGTAAAGGCGTAAAACCGCTCCACGTGGGACCAAATCGCCGAGATCTTCCTAGAGAAGTACCGCGCCAACCTTGAGCGGGAGACAAACCGCCACGATCTCGCAAGCCACCGAGCAAAAGGATGATGAACCCGTTGGCGAGTTCTACAAAAGATGGAATTGGAAGCTTAGCGAGATAATGGATCCGCTTTCCAAAGAAGAGCAAATGGATATCTTCCATTCCCGCCTCAAACCATCTCCGAGGGCCTCGATTAGCCACCACTTCTATCCCGACCTTCGTGCACATGGTCAATGCCGGGACCAAGTTCGAAAAAGACGCTCGAGCCTACAAAAGACACCGGCCACTCTTGCTCCTTCCCCACCGCTACGAGGCAGCCTCGTCAAATCACCCGACGCACATTCCAAACATAGGAAAGGAGGCCGCGGAGCAGCCCACTACATCCGTAACGGAGTCCAAGGAAGCCGCGATCAAGCGCCCGAGAAATAACAATCCTCCCCTGGGACGCAGTCAGTTCTCGCACTTCGACAACCTTGGAATGCCTCTAAGCCAAGTGTTTGAGGCGTTGATGAAGCGAACATGCTCAAGCCCCTCGAGAATTATCACCGAGGAATCCTAACCTAAGCGTGGATATGAGCGAAGCATTGCGCTTTTCACAACTACCCGGCCACACCACCGACAATTGCGTCATACTAAAACAAGCGATCCAAAGGCCGATTGAAGAAGGAAAGTTGGAATGCCCATGCGGTCCCAAGACAAGCCGGAAATCAATTCCCCAACAACAATTGGGGAAAGCATCGCGAGAAGCTCGACCTTCTCAAGCGCGTCAAAAATGCCATTGAGGAACCGGGGTTACCTTCTCATGACCCACAACCAAAGCAAAGAAGAAATCGTCCGGAAGCTTGATCTAACCCCAGCCTCCTAGAGTCTAGCTTCTAAAATAAAAGACCCCGAGTCCTGTCGTGTTTAAAGTTTAAGTCTCTCGAGTCGTCTCGACGGCCTTATGCCCGAAGATTATGTGTACGTAACAAAAATTGCGCTTTCTTTATGCTTCGAATAAAAGTTCGACCTTTCGAGTATCCCCTCATTGCCACTTTAACAAATGATAAATTAACTAACCAAAACAGCTTAATAATGATTCACTTGATAAAGACGCAGAACACATTAATGAACAATGCATTAAACAAATCTTTAAGCATGTTGTCAAACGAGAGAAAAATCGGGCCCAAGCCGCCGAGAATGTTCTAACCAAAGTGAATTTGGGAACCGCCGAAGAGTCCAAAGAGACGCAAATCAAAGAATCATACACCCACCTCGTAGGTTCTAGTACTGTTCTCATTCAATCAGTCCTCCCTCGGACATTGTAATTAAGTCTTCAATTTTCCATACGAAAGTTTTCTTTCTTTACTTGCTAGACTTGAGACATTATTTTGCACCCCACATTACATTTAATGAAATGGTTTTGTTCTATGTGATCACTTGCATTGCTCAACAAGTAATTCCATAAATGATTAATGCTTTGATTAATTGGTGTGAGAAAGTCAATTAGTAGCTCCCCATACACCTTACCATACTCCCACACAAAGGCCTCCATCAAGCCATACACTTTCCAAAACATGTCCCCACCATCACCTTGACCAAGTCAACGACTATAGAACATCAAAGGACAACAAAAGGTCACTCAAAGATCAAAAGATTGACCCCATGTCGACAACAATTTAGGGGCTTGCCTTCGCCTCGTGCGCATCAAGCAAAGTTCAAGCAGGGGCTTGCCTTCGCCTCGTAAGCCGCACAAAAAAAAAAAAAAAAAAAAAAAAAAAGAAGAAGCTCAAGCGTAAGCTACACAAAAAAGCTCAAGCGTAAGCTTCACAAAAATAAATGAGGTCAAAGACCCGAGCCAACGATCAAGAAGCAATGGATTCATTAAAACCGCTAGTCAAATACGACTTGTCAAGGAATCACCTCAAGGCCCGTGCCTCATCATTCCAACCTTCCGAGCCTTTTCGCCAAAGGCCGCGCAAATATTCATGCCTGCCCCAAAGCCAAACACAGCTTCAAACCCGAACTACGCCGACCCGAGCTCCTTGTCTTAAGGGGAACGTAGGCAACCGAAAATGGTCCGTCATAAACACATACAAATCCACAAACCCGGTCTCATCAATGACCTCTCCTATACACAAACCTTCTTTCACACCGCACCAACTCGATCCTTGATACCGGTTGACTTTCTCCTCGTGATTAATCAAAGCATATCGTTTAATTGTTGAATAACCCGAACATCAACAAAGGGTTTTAAGCAAACAAGTGATCATTGTGAACAAATCAAGTTTTCGGATGTCTCGACAAGTCTTCTTTTCTACAAAATAGGACAATAGAGCTAAACACCGATTTTCTTCGCAAGGGCTTCCATACACTTTTACAAGCTTTTCAAGACTCATACTCTCTCAAAAGAGTCAAACCCAAAAGCATTTCTTTGTGCCTACATCAAATAAGGCATTCACACAAAAGGGGACCCGTTCCCACCTTTTCAAAAATAAATACGCCCTTGCAAGTGTACATTACGAGTCATTTCTTCCACAAAAGAGGGTCGAACTACGCAGACTGAGCCTCTCACCCGAGGGGAACGTAGGCAGCCTTCATTGGTTCTATCTCAAGGAATACACAAAATTCCAAAAATTGATGCCACCAAGGCTCAAAAGAAGCAAGCAAGAGATTTTGCGTCTCGACAAAGCTTTAAAAGTAAATCACAAATCATCACAGCTTAAAACACTTCTTGACGAGTTCAAGCACGGTCTACTTCTCAAACTCACAACATGCTAAAAGACGACTTAAAACATTTAACAATCAATGTGTTCGCGATGCCGATGAATGGATACTCTGTGCTTCGTAAGGTCATTCCATGCTATCATCGCGTTGGCCACTTCATCACTCTTTTCCTTTCCTCCCCTCGTCCCCAACGAGTCTTTTCATTCCCAGCTGAGCGGAAGTTCTCGTCGTTCCCCTCGATTCCAGAGATCGGGAGTCCCTCGCTTGTCGTGTCACAACGAACCAGCCGCTTCTCGAGCATTACCGTTCACTCGTGCCTCTGGCTCGGATCTCACTCCCCTACGAAGTTCGCAACGAAAGAGGGACCTCTCCCCCGCCGGCCTGTCAACTTCGAGTCCACGTAGTCAAACAAAGCGTCTCCCATGACATCCCGAGGGTTGGAGCCAAGCTTACTCGCACTCCTAAGGCTATAGCCGGAGACGACAATCTCGGCTACCTGCACTGCTTCCACGCCTCGCTCCCCCAAAACCACTGGGGTCCACTTTCGATATGCTACTCAGTACTGGAACAATGCCGGTACTCGATGAGTCGAGACAACATTCTCAGGCATCTGGTGAGGCACCACGTGAGGGAAAGCGGAATACTTCCATACCCTCGAAAATACAGCCAAAAGCATCGGGATCCGTCATGCGAAAGAAGCTACCTCCACGTTGGCAATGTCATCCCGGCCTCAAATGAAAGGCTCCCTTGCCTCATCCCCGAACTCGACGGGGAAACAAAGCAACGGAACACGGAAAGAGGACCAAGGCAAACACGGAACTCCGACAAACATAGGAACCTTCCCGACGAGGCCCTCCTAGTTTCAATCCCCAAAAGGGAAACCCACCAACGAATCCGATGCGTACCAAGATGTGCCATCCATCTCTCCCAAACAAGCAGACTGATCCATGTCCAAGACAAAAAGGTCATCGAGCAACAACGTCCACGCGACTGGGCAAGAGACGCGGGAGACTTCGTGCATGTCAGTTTGAAGCCTCTCTCTCGCAACCATAATCGCAAGCAAAGCAGGGGCTTCCCCAGCATGAATCGGTCCTCATCACCCCGGTATGATCTACACCAGGTGGAAGGTTTCCCCTGAACCAAAGGAACGATATCCTCGCCCGCCCGACAATGGCCTCGCCATATCAAGCAAGAGCACCTGGTCACATATCCCGAGGTAGCCAACCCCGAAAAGAGTGGCTATCAAGCACAAAAAGCGAACGCGTCCCAGTAGAGACATGTCACTCCCGCCACCGCTCATGAAACCTGCTGCAAAGCCGGCTTCACCTAACCGCTCGTAAAACTTGCCAAAGCTGCCTCGGCCTCCATTAACCACAAATGCATTCTGCGCACATTTCATGCGACATGCACAAAAAATAATAATAAGCTAGCTCAACCAATTCCTAAGAGTCAATCCCGGAATCACAAATACGTCATTACATCTTAAATAAAATACTTTGCCGTGTCTGAAATACAAGTGTTTTATTACAGGTACAAAATGTCTCGATTTGCTCTACAAAAAAAAAAAACAATGGAAAGAGGAAAAGCAAAAGAGCCCTAATCCGATTCATCATCATCCTCCTCCACAAACGAGAAATTCCGGCATCTCGCGCCGCTCACTTCGGCCACGCTCATCGTCCTCGTGAACCTGAACCCAGCACCTTCCTCCAGCTACCGTGATAATCCAAGAGAGTCCACGGGAGAATAAGAACGAAGAAGGAAAAGAAGATGAGCCATCCCTCCTCTCCCCTCGTCCAAGACTCGAGGCGGCCCCACTTGTCGCCAAGCAAGTACAGGTGCTACCCCCTCGCTAAGTTCGCACAGAGGCTCCATCTCGCCCTCACCGCAAGCCCTGCATTGTGAGGCGCTGGCTCCTCGCCTCGCTGCTCGTACAGGCGCTACCTCGCCCCTCGCTGGGCTCGCATAAAGGCGTCCATCTCGCCCTCACCGCAAGATTCCGCAGCAGAGGCGCCATCTCGCCTCCTTTCACCGCAAGCCTCCGAGCGAGAGGCTGCCTACTCGCCCTCACCATGAAGTTCGACACGAGGTTCCACCTCGCCTCACTCGCAAGTTCCCTACAGAGGCGCTACCTCGCCCTCACCAAGTCTCGCACAGAGGCTCCATCTCGCCCTCCCCGCAAAGTTCGAGCCAGGCGCCACTCGCCACCATGAAGTTCGAGCAGGCCTTTACCTCATCTCACCAAGGATTCGGACGATGTAGGCTTCCATCTCGCCCTCCCCGCAAGTTCGAGACGAGAGGGCGCTACCTGCGCCCTCACCAAGTTCGAACCCAGAGAGGCTCCCATCTCGCCCTCACCGCAAGTTCATGCAACGGGCGCCTGTACCTCGCCCTCACCAAGTTCGCCGGTATAGAGGCTCCATCTCGCCACTCCCCGCGAGTTCGAACAGCAGGCGCTACCTCGCCCTCACCAAGTTCGCGTGGAGACGAGAGGTTCCGCCTCGCCCCCACCGCAAGTTCGGACAGAGGCGCTACCCTCATCCTCACCCAGAAGTTCGCACAGAGGTGACTCCACCTCGCCCTCACCGCAAGTTCGTGAGGACGGCGGCCACCTCGCCCTCACCAAGTTCGTACACGAGGCTCCATCTCGCCTCCCGCAAGTTCCGTACAGAGGCGCTACCTCGCCCTCACCAAGTTCGTGATAGAGGCTCGCATCTCGCCCTCCCCGCCAAGTTCCGTACAGAGGCGCTACCTCGCCCTCACTAAGATTCAGACAGAGGTTCCACCTCGCCCTTCACCATGCAAGTTCGAGCGCAGGCGCTACCTCGCCCTCACCAAGTTCGGAAGATTGTGAGGCTCCATCTCGCCCTCACCGCAAGTTCGACACAGGCGGCTTACTCCGCCCTCACCAAGTTCGAGGCAGAGGTTCCACCTCGCCCTCACCGCAAGTTCGAACAAAGGCTTGCCGTCGTCCTCATCCTTTCACCGACTTCGGTCCAAATGCCACAAGCATCCGCAGCATTTCAAAGAATTTCTCGGTCAAAAAGGCGCCTACACGTCCTCAACATTTCAACAACTCCTAATCGAGGCGCCCCATGCTCCCTCTTAACACTTCAAAGACACTACCCAAAGACGCCACCATGTCCTCTTCATCTCGGCCGTGGAGTGTGTCTTCCCACATCCTCAACAATTCAACTTCCTCCTCACAAAGGTGCCTCCTCCCCGTGTAAACACAAGCAAAGGTATGTCAATAAACTTCAAACGCAAGACATAGCCGTAATAAATGCTACATAAAAGAAGAATCTCAAAGACGGCATGATGCCTTTCCAAAAATTCCCACAAACAAAGTTCCATATAGGATCCAGTCAAAATGCCCATCAAACTCAACTTAGGTCCCCGAACTACGGTTTTTAATTAATAGTCTCCCCTTTAGGTCATACTTCCCGAACTAGGTCCCAACTTAGGTCATACTCCCGAACAAGGTCCCAACTTAGGTCATATTCTCTGAATCAGGTCCCAACTTAGGGGTCATATCTCGAACTGAAGTCCTGAATCTTAGGGTCATATTCTAACTAGGTCCCAAACTTAGGTCATACTCCCGAACTAGGTCCCAACTTAGGTCATATTCCCGAACTAGGTCACAACTTAGGTTCATACTCCCGAATCCAGGTCCCAACTTAGGTCATATTCCCGAACTAGGTCCCAACTTAGGTCATACTGGTCCAGAACTAGGTCCCCAACTTAGGTCATACTCCCGAACTAGGTCCCAACTTAGGTCATACTCCCGAACTAGGTCACAACTTAGGTTCATATTCCCGAACTCCGTTTCAACTCAGACATCACCACGCCCACTCACCACAAACCTCACTACTTCACCACAAAAATTTCTGAAGGCTTTTAAACCACTCGGTCCGAAGACCGTATAAACT